>VZTH01018635.1:248709-509080 GCA_013397815.1 Aleadryas rufinucha
ATCTCGAGCTCTATCACCGGGTGTCAGCCTCACCCTGTGTCCCTCCCTTTCCCTTTCCCTTTCCCTTTCCCTTTCCCTTTCCCTTTCCCTTGCAAAACTTAAAAAACAAATAATCAGAAACCCCCTGGGCCAGACAGGCTAAATCACCTGCAAACTGCTCCAGAAAATTTAAACAATACCCATGCATGTGCTGGGCAAGGTTTTGTGGGCCAGCTGGTGTGTTTTGGTGTGTCCCTGGAGATTCCTTAAGGGACTGGAGCAGGATACAGACCCTTCCTCTGGCTGAACTCTCCCTCAGCTGCTGACAGCCACATCCCTGTGAGTTAATTCCAGCTGTGCACCCAGGCTGAGTGTTGGCATGTCTGTGAGGATGGCAGCTGGTCAGATGCCATGGCACCTGCCCATCTCCAGTAGAAAATAGAGTCAGTCCATGCCCACATGTGACCAAACCATCCTGCAGGAACCTGCTCACCCAGTGTCACTTGCTGGTGTCCCTATCACCCTTACTGGTGGTGTGCTGAAGTGTTGTGATGATCTTTTGGCAATCTCTGACAGAAGAAATAGAACACCAATTTAAAGGACAAAGAAAAGGCTCAAAGAATCTATCATTATTAATCCTGCTGTCAGTTTTAATTTTGGGGACATTACCTCACTCAACACTCGTTGGAGAGAGCTGCCAAAAATGGTGATGTCATCATCACCAGGCACATCTGACCCTGGCTGCTGATTGCCAGTGTTGAGTGCAAGTTAATAAATCCCCTGGTACCTGGATACACTCTGGAGTTTTATTACAATGCAGGCATTCCATGATACCCTGGTAATTAAATAGTCTGGGCAGGAAAGGAACCAAACCACCATTTTCTCCTGTTCAGAGGAATTGTAAAATATAATTGTCTTTCAGGTCAGCTTCCTACAACTGTCATGTAAATCTGTGTCTGGATTGTGAGGAAAACTTGGATGTAGGCAGAAATTCAAGGTGAAATATAAGTGAGAAATCAGATCTGCTTCCCCAGATTGACATTTGCAGAACAAAGTGCCTCCTGACAGTCAAGGCACTCCACCTCCAAGAGCCAGAAACATTTCCATTCCTAGGGAAAACTGCAATTCTGACATCTACATGTGGATTTGGGAATGAGGGTCCCACCACAGCCTTGCTTTTGTCCTCCTGCCACCCCTGTGAGCTCCCTACCACGGGAATTTTGGGTACTGCTCTCTAGAACAGCAGAGCACCCAAGCCTGAACCCAGTCTCAAGTCCTGAATAGGAGCAACATATATTTCTTGTGAGTAAGGGATCTTAACCCATCTCTAGACGTAGCCACAAGACGAGACAGACACAGCATTCAGAGGTTGCCACTTCCCCATGGCAGTAGCAGCATAACTTCTCCCAAATTTATAGAGCTCATTGAATAAAAGAGCAATTGAAGAAGTCGTGTTGATGAAGCAAAGCCTTTGAAAGTGGGAGCAGAGCTGGGGACTTTCACACCAGAGAAAGCTTTCAAGTCACGCTTGTTTGGAGCTGACATCTGTTTACCTTTAAAGGTCTATAAATAATATTACCTTTCCTCTTTACTGACTGCTGGAGATGATGCTTTGCTTCTGTTTATAGACCCCCTCCTCCTCTATCTTGATATTGGTGCTATCTGGCTGAGCAATTTGACATCATCATCGTCACAGACGTTTCTCTATCTCTATAGCAACGTATGATGATGCCACAAACAGAGGATTATGCAATCTGTGTAGGCTCACATGGAAGGAGAGGCAGGGCTGGGACTTCTGATTCAAGCACAAATGTCTCTAATAACAGTAAGGGGAATACAGAAACTTGTTGGCAAAGGAAATGTTTTTTTGTATAAACATTCTCCTTTCCAAGTTTTCCTCTGGTGGGAAAGTTCCTCCTTAAAGTCCTCTCATACACATATATATATTATATATGCACAGTCACAGATACAAATATTTGTGTGTAAATGAATACATGCAAATGCAATATCATTCCTAGGATTTGCAGAGGTGTTGCCAGTTCCCTGCACACAAACCTTAAAGCATCCAGGATCTCCTGAGCTTCACCCATCCCGAGCACAAAGGTGCTCTGGGTCTGCCCAGACCTCACACTCCCTCTTCAGTAAAGGACTGCCCTGCCAGCCCTGTCCTCTGTCACATCTGGGGACATTTGTGTCCGTGGCTAGATTGGATTTGTTCTCTGGATTCTCCTTGTTCAGACCCACCCTGGTCTTCACCAGCTTTGTCCTGTGGTTTAAGCACAGGAGAAATGTAAGGGGAGTGTAAAATCTCTGCCCTCCCAAAAGCTGTTTAGCAAAGCCTAAGAAAGTGCATTTGTTGCCCTCTCCATGCCTCAGTTTCCCCAACAAAAGGGAAAATAAATCTCATTCTCGGGGAGGCACTGAGGATAACTTTGCTGTTGTTTCTGACTGCTCTGACATTTTGGTGAGGGCATCCATGGAGACTCTGGAAAACATGCTTGTTTATCTTATTTTTATTGAACATATGAATGCATCCTATCTAGCACATGTTGTCAGAATCAATAACTATGTCTTGTTACCAGTTTTTCCATTTATGGCATATTGTCCTGACATAGCTGTAAAACCTCAATGAATATGGTTTTAATAACCCAATGGTATTTAACGTACAATCGCTGTCTTATTAAGTCTAAATTAAATCCTTACTTGAGACACTTAATTTAAAGTGTGACTGATCTTTTCCTGGCCTGGAAGGAGATACTTAAGTGACACTTCTTCCAATCTGGCCACATGGTTGAGGGGGTGGGATTTAAATAATGTATTTTGATGATACCACTCATCTGGTTAAAGCTGAATTGCATCACTTTATGAACACTCAGAGACAGGATCAAATTAAACCCAACTTCCCACCAAGTTAACTCAGCTGAGTTTCAGAGCTTAATAGTGCATTCAAAACACACACTTATTGTGACTATCCACTCATCAGCATCTGCTTGGCTTTTCCAAAGGAAAAAATGAACTGCACCATATTTTTCTACTCAGAGCCTCTTGTGGGGTGCCTTTAGAGTTGACAAAGACAAGGCTTACATTCTGCTGTGGGCACACTAATAAAATAAACCTAATAAAATAAACATTACATGCAATAACGATGCTACTAAATCTAAGTTCAATGTGTAGCTAAAGTGTTACCCACAGATCTATTTAGAGTGATGTGCCTGGGCTCTTTTTCCACCCTTTTCCAACCAAGACTCACATAAACATTTGCTAAATTGAAAGCGTCGTCAGAGCCAATGGGAGCTCCATGAGCAGCTTTGGCACGTGCAGAGCTGGGGAGGGCACTGAGCTCAGGGATAAATGACATGCTGACACTTCTCTGTGCCAAGGCCACCACTGAAAAATGGCCAGACCTGAGTGTTTGGATGGAAATTTCTGGATGAAAATGCCCTCTCAGACCGTGGACAGCATCATGTGCGTTGTGTCTGTGCTTTGTGGTTGGGCCACACAATGATCATCGGGTTGGATTAATGCAAATTGTGCAGTTGAAGGTGCACAGGAAAGGAAAACACCCTTTAGTACAGGCAGATGTGGAGTTTCAGGTTGATGTCTGAGAATACACTGCACTGGGAGCCAGGACAAGAAGGGGCAGTGGGGTAACTTCTGGCAGGATTTTGATTTCCTCCTCTTTTCAGCCTCTAGGTCTTTGGCAGCACTGATTGAAAATTAGGCAGTGCCATCAGTATTGTAGCTCTCAGCTCAAATTCTAGCTGCATCTAAAGCTAGTCTCTCTGTATTATTTATTGAAAAGAAACTCTGGAATATTTCAGTATAATGTGGAAGCTTGTAACAAAACAAAACAAAAAGAAAAAAAAAGAAAAAGAAAGAGAGTTCCTGGAATTGCAGAAATCTTTTTATCTGTGGAAAAAAATCTGCTAAGCAGTGTCTGTAGTTTGTTGGCTGCCACACCATGGCTCTTTGGCAGTCACTGGAAGGATGCAGTGGAGTTGCTGAAGAAATGTACCCTCAAGAGATGCTCTGGACCTGCTCTGTTCCATCTCTGTCTCCATATCGAACAGATTTGGTGATTTGTCTTTGCTTTCTAGCGAGCTTGGTGGTGTTGCCCGTTTTTAGAATGAACTTGCTGTTTGCACTACTTCGGGATCTTTATCAAAGCCCCGGCTGCTGGATTTATGGCATTGCACAAGAGCTGATTCTGTCACTCAGAAAACCAAAGGAAAACCCAGGTCCAAGTGGTTTCAGGGGAAGGGTTCAAAGTGTGACCAAAAGCAGAGGTCAAGCATGGGGACACTGTAAGTCTATTCCTCCTTTCAAGACCTCCTTTCTATGTGAAGCCTTGTCCTGACACTGCAAAGTGCTTAGAATTGGCAATAGTGCTGCTGTGCACAATAAAGGGGCAGGACAAGGGCAGTTCATGGCAAGGACCTCTCTAAGGTGAGAGATTCCATAAAGGTGTTGGAGCTCTGTTTTTAGAGTGCTCAGAGCTGCCTCTCTGAATTAAAACTTTGGGGTTTTGCAATGCCAGTTGCTGGGTTCAGCCTCTCAGGGGGCTCAGGATAAAGCACATGTTGTTGCTACACAATCTTCTGAAAAGAGCTTGAAAGCACAGCCTGTCCTGAAAGCAAGGAGAATGTGCTCAGCTCAACGTCACCACCAGCAGAGCCTAACTGAGGGCAGTATAACACTTCGAGTGAAAATATTTGTGTTCCTATTATATCTTCCATCCAAGAACTTAAAGGCTATTTGGTTCAGCTCAGTCCTGATGATTGATTTCTCCTGGATGCTGGGGTGAGAATTGTTTTAACAGTTTACAGATGGACAAAGGAAACAGGGAGGTGTCCATTGCATTGCCCAGCACTGTGAGCTAAGCCAGTGGCAGAACAGTTGCATCCCTGTTTGATCCCAGCCAGGTTTAATCCCTCTTTTTTTCATTCTGTAGCAATTTGACTTCTTCCCTAGCATGTGTACACTTTAATGACTGAATCACAGCCACAGGAAAAAATGAGGCTGAAGACACTGATGAAGACCTTTTGTAGTGATATTTATCCTTCTTGTTCTAAATCTGGAATAATCCTTATTGCAATAATTCCAGTTCTGTGAGATGTATTAGCTTTGCACTGTTGTTACTGCTGTTGTGCCTGTATATTTAACAATTTTCCAAATAATTTACTCAAGCTCACAAGTTTTAAGAGCTTTTCCAGGATGAAAGAGAAGGGAGAGGAATATGCTCACCCAGAGTGTTTTCTCTGTCCCTCTTTTGTCTACCATTAATTAGGAAGGGTTTCAAGTGATAAAACCAGCTTGTTGTTATAAGTCATCCACATGCTAAATTAAAGTGGGCAAACTGACACGGCAGTTAAACCCTCAAAGCCTGAAATCAATCAATAAAATCTATGGGAAATTACTCTGAGCAAATTAACATCCTTTAATACATAAATGCAAATTTTTTTTGCATGTCTCTGCATAAAAGCCAGTCACAAATGTCCTGTGCATCCTAATCTCACCCCAAGACAGGCACCATGCACTCTCCTCTTTCCACCTTTACTTCTTCACAGGAGTCCATAGCTCTTTGGAGCAGAGATGCTGGGGTAAAGAAGCTGAACCAGGTCTGTGCTGTGTCCTCCCTTCCTGGTAGATTCTCTCCAAAATATCTCTTTGACTCTTTCCTTAAATGTGACCATTCCAACCCCACTGAATGTGCACACAGAGAGGACAACTGGATGCACACAGCTCTGAGGAGCAGAGCTGGTGTATCAGAGAGGTTTGCAGAGCAATGGAACTTAATGGTTCCTGGGGGCTGAGGACAAACACCATCCATCTTTCTGTGTACTCTTGCAAGCACTCAGCATTAATATCTGAGGGCCTTTTAGTGCCACTGAAGAATTTATTCTCACAACACCACTGGGAGAAGGGATTTCATGGCTTTAATTTCAGTATCAGTAGGCATTTGAGCCATAGAGCTGTTGCTTTCCACTCAGCTCGTCTATGGGTATTGTCAAAAGATTACCAGACGAGATAAATGAACTAGAGAGTGTCCCAAGAATTCTATTCCCTTCCTATGCATCAGTGTTTCAAGAGCTTTAAGGACTTTGAGTGTGTGTAATTGTTTCAGATTTGGGCTAAGTCACCCCAGATAGAAAGTGCAACAGGCCAACAAACTGAAGGACTGGGGGTGTTTTTAATTGAATGGTCAAAAGCCGACAGTTTGCTGAAGGAGAAAAGAATCTGAGCTTGTGAAATGCAGGAGTTCATTTCTCTGCCAATAAAGCTCTGGAATGGGATTTCTAGATGTTTCCTATCAATAAATTGTTCTAATAAAATGTTGTCTTTACGCAAATTGAAATTTTCTGCAGGAAAATACTGACTTTGCTGAGTTGCCCCCTCCCCTTGGGAAAATTTAAACAGGGCTTCCTGGCTTCCTGCTGGGAAGATTTTTGCCAATTTTATTTTCTGCCTGAAGGGAGAAAAACAAATTGATGCATGTTTTCCAGCAGCCAGCAGAGCTGGGAGGAGGAAGGCAAGGCCAATTGCCCTGGCTGTCTGCCTGCCACACAGCGTGGTCACCTCTGCCCATCGAGCTGGGCGGGAGAAACAGAGGCAGGGGTCCTGGAGGGCTGCTCTCCAAAACCTGCCCAAAATGTTAGTGACAGTTTGAATGAGTGTTAACCTATTAAAAAAAGCAATTTTTAAACCTCCTGTAACATTTTTTTTTTTTAAAGGAGAGAAGGGTGCAAATGAGTTCAATATTTTTCTCCCATTGGAATGGATTTGCACTTTCTGGGCTGGTCCCCTCACACGACAGCTACAAGGAAGTTGAAAGGACAATTACTTTTGAGAAGTCCACAATACCTTGGCAGCTTGAATTCCATCAGATAAGCAATATTTGATTAATATTGGACAGTAGGAGGAGACAAAATGGGATAGTATGGACATATTGGAAAAGCACTCACAAGAGCTACTCATGGATTTGCAATATTCCAGCACGGATTGCCAATGCTGCATTAAAATATTGCCTCAAAAGCAATTCCCTGGACCCAGTGCATGATTAGCTGATGAGCAACCCCCTCCTTCTCCATTCCACATATCTCCTTCAATGATATCTCCACCCATCTCCTCTATTGCCAGTGGCTTGAGCAAGATTGGTTCAAATGAATTTAAAGCAGGGATAAATATTGTCAATTCAAATAATGGGTTTTCCAGTCTGTCCCTGGGACTGTCCCCAGGGCAGGGATCCCTTGCTGAAATAGGTCATCTTCCTTGTCTAGATGAGAAGAATCAGGTGAGTGGTGCCAAGGAAAAGGCAGGAGAAGGACAGAAACAGGAAGCAAGCAAAAGGTTTGCAGAGCAAGGAGGGCATTCAAGATTTTGCATTTCTTTTCTCATTGTACTTTACTCCAAATCCTGCCACAACCTTCCTGGAGGAGGGGGAAGGGCAGGGACTGATTTGCATCTTATGTTACTGCTGACAGTAGGAGGTCTTAATTGGGGCACCAAAGAGCAGGTGTATGCTAACGTTAATCTTCCCTTTCACCTGTCACTCATGCAATGAATATGATCTCTCCCCCTCATTAGCAGCCCTCTGTCACATGCCGGGGAGCTTGGGAAGGGTCCCTCTGAAACTTGTTGGGATTGATTTTCCTGCCCGTGCTGGGTTATTATCGCCAGGCCCCGGACAAGCGCTCCCAGGGAACACATCTGCCCGCTGGAGGTATGGATGAGCACTGCCTAATAGCCTCAAATTATATGTGCCTTGTGGAAAAATGATCAGGAATCCGTGTATTGGCCTGGTGATAAACAGATAGAGACTGGCTCGTTTTGAAAATAACGCATTGTGTGCTCGAGTGTTGCAGAGATGACCTTAGGAGGAAAGTTAATTTAGCAAAGATACTCAATTTGGTGTTATCTCCAAATGTTGATTCCTGGAATCATTACTCACTCCATAGTCGGGCAAAACTTCCCTGGATTTCAAGGACTCCAGCTGGAGCCAAGAGGAAATTGGCCTGGGAGAGGATGAAATAGTAACTCTAGAATTTGGACCTCCATCTCCTGCAGTTCACCTACCACAGCAACAACAGCCTAATCCTTTGCTTGAGCGATGCTCTGAGCAGCCAAGAGCAGCTAAACCTGCATTGCTTTGCTCTTTGTGCACCCTGAACTCTGTCTTGTGAGGAACCTGCTGTCAGGACAGTGATCTCTGTCCCAGCCACACATTTCTCACAAAGAGAAGGGAAAAAAGGGAAATCATCTCGCAAAGAATTTATCTGAGCTTCTTACATTCTTCTAGTGCTGCTCTGGAACACGTTCCACTCTGGTTCACCCAGAGGTGAAATAAATAATTATCTTTGGGGGAAAAAATTCACATGGTTAAAAGTATTATATTCAGAGAGCAACAGTTTGTTGGCTGTGAGTGGGATCCGGGGGGATGAGCATCAGCTGCAGCCTGGGTTCTGAGTCAGAGCAGAGTCCCGTGGGAATCACAGCTGCTCCAGGGCTCCAGTGTTGGTTATTTCCTTTAGGATGATGATGGCTGGCTTCTTCTTTTATCATTCCCCTCCGTTGCTGGGAGGTGGCTTTCTTTATCATCAGATTCCTTCCAAAAGCAGTAATACTGTGATTCAATAGAATGGAAACCAAGAAACAAACGGGACTGACACATTACATTAGTAATGCAATTCTAACTCATAACCTGGTTTTTCCTTGCTGAGGTTGGGTCATGGTATGAGACTTTTTTCTGTGATTAGGGGAAAAAAAAACCCGCTGTAGTATCTAATTGCTTAGCCCTTTTAGGGATAAAATACCTCATATTCAGCTTTCCTGTAGAGGGAAACAAGGACTGTTAGAGGAAGAACCAATATTTGAATAAGTGTGGCAAAAATTGTGATGTCCACCCTACTCTCATTGTAATTTCTCCATTGGGCAGTGGAAAGCATTTTATCTTAAATTCACACCCCCCTTATTGTCTGTCTTTTAGGGATTTTTAATACTTGAATTCTTCAGTTCCTGTGTTTATCAAGTGTCCCACAATCAAGCAATTACCAAAAGGATAAGGGACAAGCACAGAATCAGGAGCAGTAACATGATTGATTTTAGGCATATGAATGTTACAGACTTCATAACCTGGCAAAGTGGGACAGGAAGTGCCAGGCTCAATGAGATGCCCACAGGAAGGATGTGCTCTGCCATGGTGCTGGATGGGGAATCTAAAATCTCTGTTATTCCAGCCCGTGAATGTGTTGTCTTGAAATGTACAAGTTGCAATTAAGAGCTATTGGATAATAACTATGCCATGAAAATGTCCTAAACTATTAAAGCGCTGAAGATGATAGCGTGCTTTTAATGTTTCACATAAACCATTTGGGATTTGAAGAACTTTCAGTGCTCGTGAGGAAGTTGGAATATATCCTTGCTTGGGTTAAAGGGAAGGAAGAGAAAATGCCCTGAATTAAATTTTTGAGCTCGACACCCTCCATTTTTCTACATGTTGCTCAGTTCTAAACAGGGAAAATAAAATCAGCTTTGTTCGTGAGCATATGCTTTTGACTTTTTTTCTTCTTGGAGCCTGTGAATTATTAATAAACTAATTTCTCTTTATAGTTCAATCTTTGGAGACTTAAAGTGCTCACTCAAATGCACTGAACAAGAGGAATGCTTCAGCTCCAATCAGCTCCCGTCTTCTTTGGAAATGTTGGCCTTGAGGTATCTTTGAGTCTTTGAAATCAATCTTTTATTCAGCTGGGAATTTCTGATGGCTTGGAGGTCTGGTCTGTTAATTCTGCCTAATGCCCTGTTCAGGTTGGGGTGTTTCTATCAGATGATTTTCTGCTTTTACTTTGCTGAAGGACTAAGAACATCCCTCTCCCCCTTCACTACACCCCTGTTCTTTGGCTACAAGTGGAAATAAAAACGTTTTTTGGGTTTAACAAGTAAGTGGGGAGTGGGATGATCAAGAAAATACCCAAAGTGGCACCTGGGTGAAATCTTGTGGAGTTTTCCAAAGCCAGGTTAATACAGCTGGATCTCTGGGATAGGGAGTGCAGGTGTCAGAGGGATCCCTGTGCTGTCTCGTGAAGCCTTTCATCACTCCTGCCTCACCTGAGGGTTTCTCACTCTTGGTTTATCAGTAGCACTTCCACAGCTGAGGCAGGAGAGAGGGGGAAATCAGGGGAAGAAGAAGGCCAGGGCAAAACCCTGAAGTCCCGTGTCCAGCAGGATGTGAACAGCCTGCAGGGGCTGGGCTGTCCAGTTTTGGCTGCTGTCCTCTGGATCATTTGGACCAAGATCTGGATCAGAAAATAATTGTGTAACATCTTCCATAGAGGGCTAGCATGAACCAGAAATTACAGGTTTAGGAGCCTTTGTATTAAAAAATTGTGATTTTCTCTCCCCCAGAGCCTGGGCTGAGAGCTGAACAGACTCATTTCAGTTGTGATCCTGTGAAACAAAAGCTCTCAATGATAAAGCAACATTGTTTGGTCTTTCCATTCTCATGCTTCTAAAAAAAGCTACCAAGTGACTGAAAAAGGTCCACATGAAATTTAAAAATAGGCTGAGGGACTGGGTTACAAGTCACTGAGCTCCATGTGGTCAAATAAAAACAACTATAGCAAAAAATTGCAGTGCTAATTTAAGCTGTACAACAGAATTTAATTTACAGAAATATTTAACTAAAGAAAACCACATTAAGGCAGTGGTCTTCATTAAAGAAAATGTCCTGTGCAGAGGTAACTTCCCAGTTAAAATTTTTTGGGAAAAAAAAATCTGACTCCTGAAAGAAAATTTAAAACAAAATGGTTAAAGAAAAAACATCTGGGTTTCTCTAATGTCTGATGTGTATCTCTTCCTCAGTCCTTATTTCCTGGGCTATTTGGAGTCTCTTGATCTCCTTTGTGGTGGGATAAATCTGGAGAAGCTCCATTGGATGCAGAGCTTGGTGCTGGCTCCGTGCTCTGGTCGTGCAAACCCATGGTGTGAGCAGGGCTGGTGGTGGCATAGAGGGGCACAGCAGGGCTTTCTGCACAGGATTGATTTTCCAACTCTCTCTGAGCGGCTCTGCAGGGCTGGGAAAACACATCCAAACCTGGGAAAACACATCCAAACCTGGGAAAGGGAAACGTTTCACTCCACTGGTGTGCAGGGGGACCCCCAGCGAGGGACGACAGCCATTTGATTCCAGCCTCCCATTGAGGTCGATGGGATTTGTGTACCTCAGCCCATGAAGGTCTTTGGGAAATTCCAGCCATGAAGGTTAATTATAAGCCTTTAATTAATCAGACATTCACTGTGGGCTGAAGTGGTCTGGCTGTCTGAGCTCCAGCAGGTCCTTAATTAACACCACCGGGGGCTGGGGAATGGGGTGACTTTGAGGCAGCTGCAGGTCCCCGGTGAAGGCTGGGATGGTGAAGGCTGGAATGCTCAGGATGGGGGCTGGAAATGCTGCCGGGGGGCCAGGGCTGAGCCCTGGGCTGGGGACAAAAATTTGTGCCATCCACGTCTGGTGCAGTCGGTGAATGAGCCCCACTGAGCTCCCCAAGGTGAACAGTAAAAAACTGAGGGTTTCATCATTCCTTGTGCATGAAAAATTAGAATAAATTGGCATCTGGAATTAAAAATCCAAACTGGCTGGCGTACTTGGTGAAGCTTTTTAAAACTGGCCTCTTAATTTAAAATTGCCTAAAAATTGAGGTAGCAATAAATGATGTCTCTGAACTTTTCTTTTTTTTTTTTCATAAATGTAAAGAGTAATTTTTGAACTACACAAGAACACGTCATCTCCTGGGTTTCTCTGGCCAGTTAAACTCACTAATGTGGCTGGTGCTCTGGAGGTACCTGCAGCAGAGAGGGCCTTGACTCTGCAGAATATGGGAACAAGGCTTGAGAGAGAATTTCTGACCTCCCTCAAACCAAAGGCAAAGTAGAATTAACTTCAAGGGATCTGGGATTTCTCTCAAATAATATTATTAGCAATGTTTCAATGGTCTTTAACTTAATAAAACCAAAATGGCAGCATTAGAGGGAGATGCTTATGAGGGAGGAAAAAAGCCATTTTGTTTCTCCCAAAATTACAACTCTATTTTTTTTTCAGACATACACTGCATTTCTAGTCAGAGGCAAAAATATGACATGGAAGAAAATAACTTTCAGTTGATGCACTGAAACATTTTTAACTATCCAAATAATGGAAGCTGCATCCATGAGAAAACCAGTGAGAACTCCTAAAACACTATGAAGCCAACAGAAAAAAAAAAAAGAAAATAAATATCCCCACTCCTGGAGGATGCCTGTTTCTTTAAGCAGCTGTTTCTCGTCTCTGAGGTAACAAAGTTGTCATGTGATGCATCTGTTACCATGGCAATAATCTGTAATTGTGCAGAAAATCCACCAAAGTAGCGTGCAAGTCCTTGGTGAATTGGACGGAGAGAAAAATCACCCCTGTGCAAGCCTTGAATTGATGCAGTTGTGCAACTGCCTTGGCCAAGGCAGCCCAGCTTCACCTCCAATGAATTTCCCATGTTTGTTCACTCTGGTTCTGGTGTCCAGTGTTTGCTTGGTGTTTAAACACCCTCCTCACTCCTGCCCTCACAGCTGGGGTCGTGGGCATCTTTTCCACCCTCCCCTGCCACATTCAGGGCATTTTATAGAAAGGAACTGGGCACTGCTACTATTTTGGCCAAAGGTGCAAGGATTGTGGCTGTTGAGCCCTTCTTTCCAAGCACAGGCGGTAAAATGACATTAAATATTGTGCCCTGCTACAATTGCAATGGGAAAGGTGTTCCCATGTTTATTTTATCCCACTCTCCCAAAGGGGCAGCCCCCAACATCTCCATTGTCTCTGCCTCCATCAGGATGTGTCATTTCACCGCCACCTTGGGAACAGCTCCCACACACCCTCATGTGCACGCAATATTTGTATTTATATATAATATATAAATTTAAATAAATCTCCTGCTAGCAGGCCAAGTTCAGAATCCTTTAAAACCAACTGAAAATAGAAACACAGAAGGATGGGAAGATGAAATCTGCAGAAGTTTCTGCCCTGCATTAGTCATAAAATAAACTGCTGGAATTTACAAAGAAAATCCTTGAGCATTTAGAGTCATCTGCTCATGATATCATTGGGCTAAAAGTGCTTGCTACTATCCAAATCAAACGCCAGGGAAATCTCATGAGAATATGCCTCGTGGGCAAATCCCAAAAGGAGAACATCTGGATTTAAGATGCCATTGCCCTGTACTTAACCCTCAGCCACTGAGAAAAATGACTATTCTCCCGCTCTCACTCTCTCTGTGTTATTAGTAAATATTTATACTACACAAGCACCCAAAGGCCTCAAATGAGAGTAGACTTCCATCTCGAGGCTCGTGCAGGCCTAACAGAGAGAGGAGCCCCCTCTGCTCTGCAGGGCTTGCTCGTTGTTTATTTTTCCTCTCAGCTATGGTGAGATGAGCTGCACCATGCCCAGCAACTGAGTGGGATTTCGAGTTACTGGAATTAGATGAGACCCTCATTTCTTCCACAGGGGAAGAATTTCGTTCAGTGGGGCTGGTTCAGCTGAGGCAGCTTAGAGTCAGGGAAAACTCTTTTGTGCCCACACCAGCAGTGCCACCTTTAACTTTGCCTGCCCAGGCTCTGATGTGGCCCATTTACCCTGAGTTAATAACATAAAACTGCTTTGTCTTCCCTTGTAGTGTAGGTGTTAATTAGACTGATGTGGATGATTTAGTACCATTTACACTGATATTCAAGCCTAAAACCAGACCTTCTCACAGTCCAACGTTTGCTGTGAGGAGATTGAAATTTCCCTCCACCCATGCAAGTCCCTGCCTGTCTTTTAAGGCCAACACAAGTACCTCACCTGCAAAAGTGGGGCTGTAACTGAGGTTGAAAGGACCTTACAGAAAGTCATTTGCTCTCTGGCATGTCTCCTGCCAGCTGAACCCAACCCCAGTGAGTGGGTGACCTGAGATCTGCCTTCTTCTATCTGATTTTGAAAGAAGGATTCTGACATTTGAGTTGTGGGAGCCTCATCCAACCATAACCTGAGCCTTCTGCAACCATTTCTGAAAGGGAGGGTTATGACCCCAGTGTAAACCAGATGGAGCTTCCAAAAGCTTTGCTCCATACAAACTTCCCTCCAGACTCTTTTGCTTGGTGGTTTCTGGTGAGTAACACCCTGGATGAACCTCCCCATTGTTGGAGGTGTTCCACAGCTCTTCCTCAACACATCTGACATGGGGAACACACAATTAGCATAATTAACTGAAGTAGGGCCTGGCCTGGGCTTTCTCACTGGGAGCCCTGAGCTTATAAAAGTTTTGGGAAGAGCAGAAGGGATGTGGTTTCCTTGGTGGTGGAGCTTTGGTTCTGCTTAGGAGCAGCATGAGTGCTGCCTGAGGATTATCCCTACCTGTTGTCACTAAAGTTCTCCTTCCCTGGGGAAGCTGCAGGAGAGGTAAGGGGGTGGTGTGTCTACATGCTGAATTTGGGAAGCCTCCAAGGGAAAAGGCTGACTTGGAACAACACAGGGCTGAGTCTTCCTGGGCTTCTCATCTTGCCTCTGCCCTGAGGATCTGCTGCTCCTCTCCCATCTTTTTGTAACTTTCCTGCTGGACATGCTGAGACTTTTCACCTCTGGAAAGAGCCCCCTCGGTCTGACTCACCACACTGCCCCTGCCCTGTGAGATAGGAAAGCTGGTGTGGCCACTGTGGAAGCCAAGAAGCAGCAGCCGAAGCAGAGCTGCTCTGAAATAAGTGCTCAGGAATGCTCTGACCTCTTGCTTCACTGATGCACCATTTTTTTTCCTTTATTTTTGTTTGTGGGTTTGTGTTGCCTTTTTTTTTTTTTCCAGAGAGAACACTAAAAGATCTGTTTGTACATAACTTTAATCTGCATGCACACATAGAGAGATTCAGCCTGGGCCAGGGGAGAGGAAAGGGGATCACAGCACTGCCAGTTGTAGGTGTTTGGGGCTCCAGACAGCTATGACAAACTGCAGCCTTTTTATTGCCTTAGAAAACATAATGGACCACTTTTGTAATTTTAGCTGTAAATGCACTTCTGCTGTATCACAGGACAGTGCTTGAGTATGAGAAAAGAGAGAAATACAAGAAGTGCAGAAATTATGTGGTGACAGGCCAAAGAACAGAGCTTATAACACACCCACGGAGTGTTTCCTGTGAAAACAATATTCTCCTGGTTCTGTTCATGATGCTCTTGCTTGCCTGCTTTAAGGAGTAATTTCTCAGAGCTATATTTTAGATGTTCAGCTCTTGTAAACTCTTCACAGCTTAATACATTGCAGCTTTTCTGTTTGCCAAGCTTGAGTCACTGGATTAAAATTGCAGCCGCCACCACAGCCATCAATGTTACTGTTAACTTCCTGTCTCCTCTCTTCCCAGGCTCTACCTAATAATGGCAACCTGTGATCCCAGTTCATGCTGCATAGATGACTAAAGGACATAAAGATCTCAGTCCCTCCACTATTTGGAAGCAGATAAGTAAGGTGAGTGTTCTGTGTGTCCAACTGAACTTGGGTGAAGTTGCAGCAAGAGCAGAAAGTCCTTGTGATGTGTTGTCATGGGCTGGTAGGAACAACGACAACTGTGATGGTCCTAAGTGTGCACCTGAGGGAGGGCTGGCCCTCAGGAAGGGAGCCTGCTGGTCTGGTGCTGCTGCTATAGAGCAGGAGCAGGAACTGAGATTCCACACGGACTGCAGTGATTGCTGGATCCAGCTGGGAAGGAATTGTCTCCTGGAGGAAGCTGGTTGATGTCCTTAGGGATGCAGCATGCAGTATTGTTCAGAGTAAGATCTCCTAAGGAGGGGAGATCTCACCCACTGGATCTCTGCCCTGGCTGGGGCTTAAAGTGTTGCTGTCCCTCCTGATGCTGTCACGCCCCACGGGTGGTGGGTGTGGCACTGCTGGTGACAAACCACGGGGTGGTAAAGGCTCCGTGGTGTGTAAAACCTTGAGTGAGGGATGCATTGTCTCCTTCTGGCCTCAAAGTCTGTGAAATGGAAATCCAAGGAAAACTTGATCTAAAGAAGAAGCTGAGTTGTGGCTGTGTTGGCTTTTATGCTGTTGGTTGATGGTCAGAAGAGACCAGCTGGCAGCGAGGCCGTGGTGGAAAAAGGCTCAGGAAGAGCTTCATTAACACCAGCAGAGTACAAGTGCCTGCTGATAGCTAAATGCTTTGGAAACTTGTGCACCAAGGAGGGAGGTGGTACCAGGGGGAGCCTGAAAGGCCAAAACTGAGCTTTTGGAGGCCTTGATGTTTGAATAAAGTCACCTGGGGATGCATCGAGCAGAGCTGGGGATGTGGGAGCAGAGGAGGAGCCTTTAAGGTTGTTTAAATCTTTTAGCAGAAATCTCAAGCTATAAAGGGAAACATTTCACTCTAAGTCAATAAAACTGATCCAGTTTTTGTTCAAAAAAACTCTCCCATTCAAGCCATTAAAACTAACAGCTCAAATCCCTTAAGGGAGCCAGCTCCACAGGCATGTGTTTCCATAGGGTTTACTGGCAGATTGCACCAGTTACCTTCCATGCCTTCCTGAAAGGAATGCTGGCTCTTTAGACACGTATTTCTGGTACAAGTCTTCCTTAAGGTGCTTGGATTTGTGTGCAGCCTGAGTGGGGGTGGCTAAAGGAGTCCATATGGCTCCACATCAGGAGAACGTGGGGCTGGATGTCCTGGGAGGGCATCTTGTCCCCGCACTGGGACACTCATTCTCCAAAGGCTGAGCACCTTGCTGGGTTGGAGACATGACTGAGCATTACATCTGTCCCTGCTGGGCTTGCTGTGCGCTGCTGCTTGGGTCAGCAGGGAAGGACAGAGCTGGAAATGGTGGAGGAGAGGGAATATTTATCTTCTTCCTCAATCTATAGATGTGGATAGCTACAGACACCTCTACATTCCCCCTGTTCCCTTTCTTCCCAAGCCCTGAGGTTTGGGGTCGTGTTTTTATACTCAGAAATCGATATGTTTGATAATCTGACTGGGAATAAGTAATGCAGCTACATACTTCTGAGTACTTATATGTGCACGAGCTGTTTGTTTGATATGCTCCAGTCTCCCTAACATCTGGTTCTAGCCAGTTGCTATCAGTCCCTTGGTTTTATAAGCACTAAATTCACTCAGTTTTTAATGCAGGGAGTAAAAAAAAATACAGCCCAAAGAGCATAGCATTTACAAGCATTTTTTGTGGGAGTGGAGAGAGGAGGCCAAGTTCTGCTCTCAGACAGAGTCCAGCCTTTGCATTTTTGGGTGGGCCTCCAAAACCATATTTTTTCCTTAGAGTGCCTCCTCTTTAGCCAAACTAAACTGATTCCTGACAGCTTTTATCATTTCAGTATGAATGGGTTTGGCATAGAGACTTGAGGGTCAAAAAGCAAGATGGCTTTTTGGGGTGCTCTTTGAAGGCTGACTGGACTGTCCTACACGCAGGGTGTGTGTGCCTTGGCTTCTGGGAAGGGGGGACAGGGTCAGGGTGGTTTCATGTTTCTGCTGGCCCAGCCTGCCAGTTTTCTCACCTGGTATCTGTGGAGTTCTGCTCAGTGGAGCTGAGGGAGATAAGTTGTCACTACCCAAGCAGTGCTCAGCATCTGGGCCCCTCCCCAGGTACAAGTGCAGCTCTGAACATGCCAGAGACCTTGATGCTCCAAAGTCACCTGCTCAGGATCAGCAGAGACAACCAGGGCTAGATTTTTATTGAGCACATATGGAAGTGGAGGATTCAAAGGCACACAGCTACCTGACAGGCTCATTTGAAATATATCCATAAAAACCCCAAGCTTCTCCAAAACCACTTCTGTTAAGCCAGTTGCTGACACAAACAGAAAATCCATCAATAATGAGATGTACAAAACCACTCAAACCCTCGGAAAAACCAAATTAATGTTGTCTAAATGCAGTTTACAAAAAGGTTATCTAGCTGTTATCTTCTTGTTGGTGCAAAGTTATCTTTTCACTACCCCGTTGTCTCCTCCCAGTTTGGTGTTCACCCTCTTAGGTGAGATTCTGAGACTTGAGAACTCTCCTTAAATAATATGAATAATAACTGCCTTGAATAATTTAATGATATTGTTAAGGTTACCAAAAACATTATCCATGCTAATTCTAACACAAATAGCACACACCAGTGGTCATGTTTGCTCTGCAAGAGGTGCAGAAGTGCATTTGGGCGGGGAAAGGGAGATGGCAAACCAGAAGTCTCTGAAGGGTTGCAATTCACATATGGATGAAATTTAGCTCTAGAATAATGTAATGTAGCTGTAAGTGGAATCAGTCTGGTCCACTAATTCTGTTTCTGCCTGTTTTGTTTTAAAGAAACTCCCTTCACTTTCCACACGCACATGATGGGTAGTTGAAGCAGGTAACTGTGAGCTGCTGAGTAGGGCCTTGTGGGTTTTCTTTCTGGGCCAAGACTCACTTTCTGGAAAGGATAAGAGGGAATAGACACACTCCTTGTAGAGGTCCTGCCCTCATGCTCCTGAACTGCCTGGTGATGGTGTGGCACTAATTCAGATCCTGCAGAATTACATATAGGTTTCCACAGTTATTTTTTCTGTTGTTACCAAACACTTGAAGCAAGGTTGCGCTGTGGTCATATAGACAGGAAAATGACATCATGCTGAAAACCACTAATCCAAAAGCTTTGGAATCTGAAAGGCAAACCATATTCTAAATAGAAACAAAAAATCCCCAATGACATTTGAAATGGAGAAATTTCTTGGATTATTATTATTATTATTTTTAAATCCTCCCCTGGCTTCCCTTCCAGCCAAAGCTGTGACAAGTGCATTGGAGCTGATAATAAACACACACCTCTAAGGTCAAGGCTAGGATTTTTAATTTAAATAAATAAATAAGGATGAATTTTCCAGTCTCCAGGGATGCAGCACTCAGGAACAAGCAGCACAAAGTGTGTTCTGCAGGGTCAGTGTGGAATATGGCTTTTTTTACTTTTTTCTTTTTCTATTTAGCATAGCTGGTTTTTTTTGCATTATTTGAAAACACAAACCAGCCTTATTCTATACTTCTCCCTCCAAGGTTGGTAGGTGGTAACGATAGGCTTTGGGATGGTGATGCTTTGTAGGAATTATTCACAGTGTGGGAAAACCCAGAATTACTCAGAGCAGCCACACTGTTCTAGGACGTCAGCAGATGTGACCAGCCCATCCTGCTATGGATGATAGCTGGCCAGAGAAATGTTAAAGAAACCATATTCCACCAGCTGTTGATGTGTCTCTCAGTGCTGCTGAACCTTCTGGAAACGAGTCAAGTTTGTTTTCAGGGTAAAACAGGGTGGAAGAATTTCAGCAATGTTAAAATTGACTTATTGATACATACAAAACATTTGCTTAATTTGAAACAAAATTTGTTTTAAATTTCTCTCTTAAATTTCTTAGCATTCTGTGGGCCCTAACTGGGAACGGATTGAAACAGAAATGAAATATTTTAATCCATAACACCTGCTTTTATTTTTTTCCTTAGAAACTTCTGCAAAAACTGAATTTGCAGAGAAGAGGAGGGTTTAGAAGACAACAACATTTTGAGCTCCTAATTATAAATTCCTTGAGAAATGCACCCTCCATCCTTAAGCCAGGCCACCTCATTTGCCACTTGAGTCAGCCTTTTCTCGAATGCAGCAAAGCCTGCCATCACCTCCCCCCTCCCCAAAATGAGGTACCTGTAATTCCCAAAGATGCACTGCAGATGCTGGTGTCCATGGAGACACTGGAGCTGCTGCTCTGTGTCAACCCCACTCAAGAAATCCTGTTTGAGTGGCCCTTTGTTTTTGCACGATGAGTTACATTGCAAACAAAGCAAATGGTGCCTCCAGCTCCCTCCTCTGCCTCTGCTCCCTTTCCTGCTATCCCCATCTGGAGAATAATATAATGAGAATAGTTATAGAGGTTGTTGCAAGGAATCACCTACTATCATGCACCTGCCAGCAGGGTGGATTAACTGTCTGGTTCTTTTAGGAACAGAATAAATCCTGACATATTTTGAAAATGTATCCTCACTTGCTTCTGCATCTCTGTTCTGCTCGGTTTCATCTCGGTCATAGCAGGTTTTCTAAAAGTGCCACTATTCATATTGGATTTGCACCTTGCAAGCACCTGCAGGCTTATTGTTTGCCATGGCCTGTTCTTTATTGATTTGATTTTTTTTCCTTCCTTTTTCTTTTGTGTTCTGTTTTGTTTTATAACATTTCATGATGTAGACAGCGGCTTTATGGGTGCTGGGCCAGCCTGCTAATTGGTTTCACATCTCTCTTTGAGGGTGGATTTAGCAGGGTCTTTGCTGGCTCTTGCTTATTTCTTTTTCCCACAGAAATGAAAGTGAGAAGCAGCTCAATAATGTTATAGTGCCGCTCATTTTTTCCTGCCACTGCCTCTGTGCAGACCACCGAGATTATTTAGTGGCTGAGAGAGGGCAGGGTTCACATGAGGTTCCCTGGACTGAAACAGGAAGACTTTTCCAGTGCCACTGGGGAGAGAGCTGGAGCAAGGCTCAGCTCAGTGCTGGGTACTAAATGTACAGGTACCTTTCATGGCCAATGCAGGAACCTTTTTTATGCCACTGTGATAAAGCAGATCCTTAGTGCCAGGTAAAGAATATGGGAACCTTTCAGTGGCTCTTAATACACTTTGAATCAAAACACTCAGTTACTTGTTTCTTCTGTGCTTCTCCGAGATGTGATGAGAATTTTTGGAGGACCTCTGCTTGGCTGTGATGTGGGAAGGGGCTGTAACAGGAGCCCCAGGGGAGCCTCATGCCTGGCACAAGCAGCCTGTTCACAGTGAGTGGAGCTCAGTCTCACTACCTCCAGGTAAAGAAGCTCTCACCCCCAGTGCTTGCTGCTCCAGCTCTGACATCAGTCTTCTTTTTCTAACCTTATCTCATGGAGGCTTTTTCAAAAGTGAAAACCAGATCCTTGTATCTGTTACAATTAAGTGAAGAAATTATTTATACCTGTGCATTCATTTACTGGAGTTACTGTTTTGAGAACTAAACATGTCCTGATAATACTGTGCCTCCAGCTCTGACTTATGTGGCAAGTTGGCTTTTCTAGAGACTATTTCAGAAAATGAATGCCAGGGTTTTATCACTGGTTTACTTTTGCCATCTGATAATGACAATGGTGCTTGGTTATGGGGAACAAAATCAGATGAAACAGGACATCCTTGTAAATAGCATATGCTGTTCTTCATGGTACTTAAGACACACACGAACAACAATAAAACAACTTTAGGTGAAGGGCCAGTGAATGAGAACACTGGGCTTCATTCTTTCCCTTCAGAATAAATTCCCTTCTGTCTGCAAGCATCTCATTTGCTGTTTGTACAGAAAGTTCTTTGTTAGCCATTTCTCATTACAGCTATTGATAAGGCTTGTCCAAAAACATGCCAAAGTGCTTTTGTAAGTCAGATATTTTACATCAAGCACCAACAGCTAGTAATCATACAGTGGGTCTCTCTTAAAAACTGTTTCACTGTTGCCTTTTTATTTAGATAACATTGCCATGATACTTACGGCAAGGGAATAGTGTGAATACTTCAGTATGGTGTTTGGTCAGAAAAGCAACTGAGAATGCCTTAACTGTTAGGAAGGAAACTCCACTTTAATTAGCATGATTTCCAATACTGCTGCTTGTACAATATAAATGTCTTGGATTATAAGGACATTTGTTTCAATGAAAATAGTATTGAAGACTGGAGCAACTTTTTTTGTGTGTGCCTAAGATAACATTACAGCAAAAAAAAAAAAAAAGTGATCAGTATTTTCTCACATTTACACAGCTTTAAGAAGCGTGTATGGAAATATGAATAGTTTGTTTATATATTTATATGTATGCAAAATAAGTTCCCCCCCTCTGAGTTTAATCTTTCTTGCAAACCTTTGCACATTTGTTTGCAATTTACAATTTCAGTGCTTCCCAGTATTGTCTATCCATTGCCCATCTAAAATAAGCAGTAATATGGAAAAATGATTGTTGGGAATGGTTATAAGCCATTTCTCATAACTCTGAGCAGTGCCAAATGAAACGATTGTGCAAGAGGCTGTAAACAAACAGAATCTACTTCTTCGCACAATGCATGATTAAAATGTGGAGCTCGTTGCTACAGGATGTTGTTGATATCTGCAGCTCAAGGAGCAACCAAGCAAGTGAATGGAAGCAAAGGTCTCTGAAGGGCTATTAAATGAGATGACGCAGATGTAGGCTACAGCTCAGGAAGTCCTTAAACCACAAATTGCTTGAAATGGAGAAGATATTGAGAATTTCGTACTTGCATCACTTCTTACAAGCTTTCTCTCAAATGCCTATTACTATCCATTTCCAAAGACAGGATGTTGGATGGACCTCTGGCATGACCTGCTCCAACCTCTGCAGTTTTGTGCCTGTGTCTCCTGGGGAGCACAGGATGACACATCCTGGAGCACAGAGAGAGGAACAAGGGTTTTAATTCATGTTAGGCACAAAGATATATTTTTTTCAGGTGTGGAGAGTCTAAAAAAATCTTATTTTGGGCATATAAGAAATCTGTGAGTCTCCAATTGCCAAGTACATTGGGCTTAGTTCCTTTAAGCTCGACTTTTTGGGGAGAGAAAACTGGATGATGTTGTACAGCAGGCTGGAGAATGTTTATTTGCTTGGGAAAAGCCTCCAACAGTAGTGTGTGAGAACCACAAGTGGAAAAATGTGGTGAGCTGTGCTAAGAGCAGGGGGAGATGGTGACAGCTTGGCTAAGTTCCTCAGTACCTCTGCTCTGGTGGCTGTGCTGTGGCTTCAGGTTCCAACTAAATTCAGGTCCCACTAACTTCAACAGCAAATCTCCCTCCAAGGGTTTCCTTCCTTAGGAAACTTAATCATGGGCTGAAGAAACATGAGGAATTATGAGATCCTTTCCCTTGCTTCAGAAATTTCAGCCTGAGGTACAGAGAAAGGAAGTGACTTCCAGGAGTATTGAATTTTCAGAATTTTTCTGATTTTTTAGGGAACATGAGACATTTTCACTGGTAGTACTTGCGATGTAGAGTAATGAAGATGATATTTGTTTTTATTTTGAAGTAACACTATGTATCTCCCTTGAAGAACTCAGATAGGTGTATCAGCCTCCATCCAGAGTATTTTGTATTGACTTTAAGCAGACCAGTTGTGGGGAGCAAAAGACTTTCTCTCCTGAAAGTAAATATTAAGCCCTTCATCAGATATAAAGCACAACAGTTACATTTTCAGCCTCCAGGTGCAAAGGACACCTATGAGCATTTTCCTACCACAGACATTTTGTAGGCAATGTGGAAAACATGTCAAATGCCAAAGGCATTAAAAGAAGGAGCCAATCATGAATAATTCATTTGGAATCCACTATGATGACATTAGTCATAATGAAACCTAAGCTGGTATTAACATGTGAGTAGTAGGTACAGAGCTTCCTGAGGAATCACTCTCTGTTAGGAGGGGCTATTAGGGAGAGCGGGGAAAAGGGAAATTGTTTCTACCATCATGATGCCCTGGCCCAGGGATAGTGGTGTCTGATTGTCTCCAGGAAAGTGCACAAGCTATGGTGACTGTGATCAGTTATGAGGTCTTCAGCCTCTTAGTAATTTTGTAAGCAACTTCTTTTTAAACCATGTGGCAGCTTCTTAGGGCAGCAATAGATGTGCCAATAGAAGTGTTGGTTCAGAAGAATAAGTTATCTGATCATATTTCTGTTCCTTTCTTGTTTTTCCATGCAAATGGGGTGGGTTTGTGTCTGCTTCACAGCTGCTGAGGGAGCAGACAAGCCATTGTTGAGTGAGGAGAGAAGAGGGTTGGGGTTTTGGGCTGGCCTTTGCCCTCGCCAGTCTACAGAAGATCCCCAGAGGGATGTGAGATGTGGCTCTGGCACACTGGGTGCTCCTGTGCTGTCTTTCACAGTGTGAGAAATTCACTAGGCAAGGAAAAACCTGTACAGCATAAGTTCAGTAATGAGGTGATCCAGAATCAGACAAGAATTTAAGGATGTGCTTCTGCTCTGTTGAAAGCCTGTGATGATCAGGTTTGGGTTTCGCCCTAGATATTGAAATAATTGAGCAGTAGGTGAGTATTTGGAGCTGAGTGTTCTTAACTGGGACTGTGTGAGGGGTAATCAAAGGCAGAGCTGACAAAGGAGATGGTTCACAGGTCACCCTGGTTGAAATATGTTTGCATTAAGTTGTTGTCAGGGTCAGTCAGCAGAACAAGATGTGAGTGATTCAGAAATGGGCACAAGGGCTAAACAGTTCATGCTCAATAATTTGCTTTGCTTTAGCCAAGACTTTTCTAAATCTCAGCTTTGTCCAGTCTTGTTAGACTAGTGTGAGCTCTTAGTTCACTGAGAGGGCAGGCTTAGAGTCCAATTTTCATCATCCCTTCCACTGCCATAATCCTTATACAGTCACCACAGAGCCCTTGCTAGAGATGCCCTGACCTGAAAAAGCAATCTGCTCAGCTAATGAACATCCTGCAAAGTGCCATTATGAGACCTTTGCCTCATGAGGTGGAACTAATTTACCAAATTACTAAAGTCATAGTAAAACTTAACAATAGTTACCTAATGCCATTAAGCCCTGAAAGGTGTGTGGTTACAATATCACACATGCAGCTCTCAGGTGCACCAATGCACCCAGCTCAGCAGACAAAGCCAGGAGGATGCCACAATGATGCGTTGGAGCCTTCCCTCCTGCAAATTATTGATTTGTGCTTACTGTACATCAACAAATACAGCTCTATTTCTCTTGTGTAAGAATTTGCAAAATAAAGGGTGGAGGAAAGAAGAGTATTGTTCATCTTCCCTTTATTTTTCTGACACCGGAGCTACAGCTCTGAAAAAACAAAGAGCTTGACATTTACCATTCATAAATTCTGCAGAAACAGCGATCCAGGCTCTGAAGCTGCAGGAGTGAAAGAATACAGAGTTCATCACCTGCTGACACTTGTCTTGAAAGGAGAGTGTCAGAGGCAAATCCTGCCGGTTAGGACTGAGTGCCCAAGAGAAGTGTCAGGTTCCAGATCTTTTGCAGCTTGAATAAGATAGATCTTCTATCGTGAGCCTGCAGAGATGCCAGGACCTGCACATGTCTGGGCACAAAAGGGAAAAAGCCTTTTTTTTTTCCTCCTTGAAGATTATGACAACTGGGCTTGGTAAGGACCCCGCAGTCATCACAAGGCTACCCCTCAACCCCCGTGTTCCACACATACCCAAGGGTCATGAGCATGAAAATTAAGTAAATTTAGGTTTCTTTTATTATTATTTTCTTTTTCCTGAAGAGGATCCTGGGTTATGGTACCTGTCAGGAGATTTATCTCTGTGGAGAAGAGCTCTGCAGGAACACAGTTCAGAGCACCTCAGCACGATCTCTGCTCTAAATTGCTCACAGAAGAGTTTATCCCTGTTTGTTAATCATAGTGGCAACCTAGAGAGACAAGTCTCTGAGATCAATTACATATTTTAGGTCTCTAATGACTTCTCCTGACTGGTTTTCTCTTCACATCGAGAAACTGACCTCATTTGGAGGTAACAGAGGGAATCTGGGTAGATTTCCCATTGCTGGTGAGACTCCGTGGGTGTGCAATGGACACCCTGACTTCACGCTTGGGGGCTCTCTGCATCAGCACTACTGATGCTCAGGGGTGGCCAGTGACTGCTTCCTTCCATACATCCCCAGAAATGTAGAATTTTCCAAGGAGAGCAGAAGCAAATATGTGCATCTCTTCCATCTCACTGACCTATGAGTTATGCCAGGCAAACACAGGTGCTTCAGGGAATTGTAGTTGAGGTTATTATGAAGTACTGAGTAATTGCCTCTGTTTTATCTTCCTCACCTTCTCTGCTAATGATACAACCTATCCCCTGGGGATTTAAACCCATCAGTGTCAGTAAATCCAGGTAATTCCAGTAATAATTTTAAACTTCTGTCTGTGTTTGCATTGTCAGAGTTGTGGTGTAATCTTTTACTGGATGGTTGCACGATACGGGCAGGGTGAGCTTTGGCAGAGGTGGAACCTGGGTGGGGTTTGTTATGGAGTGAGGGCAAATGAGGATTTGGATTTCCTTTCTTCTGAACGCAAAAATCTTCATTCCCATGGGAATCTGCTGGAACTTTCTCTCTGCTACACTCACTTTACTTAACTCAGATTGGACTCAACTGCTTGAGATCATTACTCATGTGTGTAGTTTTGAGCTACTACTGATTACAAAGATCATGTGTAGCTGTAAACATCTTTAATTCCAGTAACTTGAAACAGAATAATTAGTGGTTAAACTGAGCTTCACAACAACTTTTTAAAATAGGAATTACTTTCCCAATGTTTCAGATGTTAATTTGTGGTGCACATGTTATGTGATTTACTGACACAGTGAAAGTGTAGCAAAGCCAGAAAATGCTTCCAAGACTCCTATGAGGAGATGAGTGAGCTGTCTCAACAGATAAATATTTGCACCAAAAATAGAGCTCAGCCAAACATTATTTGGTGTGAGTAGATTTTCTTACATTTGTCATTCTAAGGGGAAAACTGTAAGAAAAAGCAACCAGAACATTTTTTTAAAGTCAAATTTTTATTTTGAGAATGTAGAAATTAATATTTCCCCATTTATCCCAGTGAATTTTACCAGTGATTGTGTTAGAATGGGTTGTACTTTGAAAGTCGGAATTTTGTTTCCTTCTTTCATGCCCATAATTTCCAGAGACTACATTATTTGTATTTGTTTCTTGTTCTAAATTGCTATATGCATTCCTCTCTGTGCTTGTGTGTGTTTCTCTAAGAGGGATATTGAGAAAAAGTGTTTTGTTAATGTTCTATTAAAGTTCTTTGAGTGGAATATGTTGTCTAAAGAAAGTGTGATATATGTTTAATCCTGAATAATGTTGAATATATTTGAATTTATGAAAATGGCAGTAAAAGCTGGTGTTCTGTGTAGAATATTTCCAGTAGTCTGGGCTGTCTCCTGCTCCTTGCTTATGATGTGCTAAGATTCTGGACATTTTGTCCCTGGAGGTTTGAATTTTGTGGTGTCCTGGCTGTGGGATGGATTCATTAATCACTTCAAAGATGAGATTCCTTGCTGTCCTTCATTAGAATAGCTAAGTTTTTACTTTCATTCCCAATCTTCAAGGTACTGTTCCTTTGTGTTGTTCAACACATCAGGCAGGTAAAACTTCTGCACTTTGATTCAAATGCATGCAACTTACTTTGCTCATAAGGAATGGCCAATCCATGAATCAGTGGCTAGGTCAGCTTGGGAAGAAAGTGTCAGGAGCCTCTCTTCACTGAAATGGAGATATCTATATCTTTGGAGTATTAATGTTATTATTTTATCTCTTCTCTTACAAGGTGTTTTTTGTACTAAGTTGTACATATTGCAGTTGAAGCCCTGTGCAGTGTTTGGTTTTGGTACAATGGCAGACGCTGAGGAGCTGTGCTCTGTAATGCAGCACAGGGTACAGGGATGTATCTATCACTTCATACATGTACTTTGGACAGCCTCATTTTTTATACATATCCTTAGAAAAATGACACTTTTGGTGCTGCCAGCTCAGTGTTGGATTCCCACACGGAGATTTCAAGAGAAGTATTCAATTATGTAGGCACTGTGCTGAGTTCTAGTAGAACTAATAGTGCAAATTCACACGATTTGTGTGAGCATAATTAATTTTTCAGTTAACGATCCCATTTGTTATGCTTACAGATTCCACATGTGCTTTGTATACAAGGAAACAGTATACATATGGGAGTGCTGCAAAGGCATGCCTACATGCAGTGTGCTTAAGGCGTTTGAATGGAGTTCCTGGGAAATTTGCTTTAATGGTAATATCACAGGAAAATGCAAAATATCTGCAGGGACTGGCTCTAAGCTAATGCAGTCACAGGTAACTTGCCAATTCTGAGGCAGAACAGTAAAACTGCAAACTTCAGAAGCCATCTCAGGAACTGATAACCATGTGGCAAAGCTGTGCTCGTTTGGAATATTATGAGAAACACAGAAAAGTGTGTAGGCATAATCAAGTATTTCCTCTGCTGTGTATTGTATGTTTAATGGACCACACAAGATTTTACCAGAAAATCCTATTTCACAAATATTTTAAATCCACAAATGCCTGGCGATGACACAGCCATAAAATACAGCTTTTAAAAATCCTTCATCAAGGGGATAGGTTTTCTGATGCATTATACCAGCAGCATTGATTTAAACAATGAAGAATTGATTAGAAAATTGGATTCCGTGATCAGTGCTCAGACCTCGGTTTGAGCTGGAAGATCTGGAATGTGTTTGGTTTGGGAAACAGAACCTCTGGTTCTTTGGTGAGGTCCTGCTGCCACTGCTAGAGATGCTGTTTACATGAAATTAAATGAAAATGGTTCCAGGCAGAGCTTAAGAGAAATCCTGTTAGACTGCATATCATGTACAGGATTTAGGTATCCTGCCAACACCTAACCATCTTTTGTAACACAAGTAAGTGTTTGTAACACACCTTGATGTGGATTTAACTGTTAAATTTGGGGAAACACATTTCTGTATCAGTGGTGAATGAGAGCTCTGAAATCTTTGCATCTCTGCTGTTGCAGATATTTTCCTTCTCAGTGTAAGTCCTGGCAGACCCCAGAAAGGAAAGACGTGAAATAGAGATGAAACGCCCAAACTATGATGTGCTGAGAGCACATTGCTTCCCAGAGCCATAGGCAGCCTTGCAGGTGGTAAAATTCCACCAAAACCCCTGGAACTTCCCAGCTTCCACTCCTCAAGACCACAGCATCTGTGCTTTCTGCACAAGCAGCAGCCTGGCTTTAGCTCTGGTTCTTGCACTGCTTCTGAGGAAGCTCCTCTCCATGGCAAAGTCATCACCGTGACTTTTGCTCCCCGCAAGTCATGCTCTCCTCCTGCAGCCCATCTTTAGATGCAGGATGGTTTCTTGTGACAGCTGACTGCATCAATGTCACTTGGTGTGACATTTTTCAGCATGAATCAAATCTCCTAACACTAGGCAGGTGGCGTTTGGTTGCAGTCACGTTTGTTGCACAACTTTTAAGTTCACTTTGTTTGAAATGCCTTCCCTCTCTTCTTTGGGCCAGGGTATTTCCAGCTCCTCTGCGCATGTTCCTGTTCAAAAAGAAAGTGCAGAAAGTCCTTTGGACGATGTTTGTAAGTATGACCACGATCCCACTCTTTGGGTGTGACACTGTTGTTTTGTGACACTTGTTTTGTAACACTGTTAAGGCACAAGACAACTTTCTTGGTGTGTCAGGAAAGACCAGAGGCTGCAGAAATCACTTGTCCCCTTAGAAAGGGTGGCCTGTTCCTGTGGCAGACTGTGGGAGGGAGTCAGATCCTGCCAGCCCCTCACTTCAGTGCCTCTCCAACAGGTACAAGTGACCTTGGCAACCCAGATGAAAATCTGATAATCAGAAAGGCTTTGTTTGCCTCTGCTGGGCTCTGGGTCAGTTGACTCAAGGCAGCCCGGAGCCCTGCTGTGGTGTGGTGCAATCAGCCCTGTGGCAGCCTGGGGAGATCTGCCCCTTTCCCTGGAAAGCTGATGGACCTTGGGGAGTTCTGTGCATCTCAGGTGTGTGTGGCCACACGTGTTCACCTTGTACACTGCTTTGGTTGCAAAATGAGGCTCTGCCAGTGGTGAAAGGCAGGAATTCATTCCTGACCCCATGAGTCACCCTCCTATGTCATGGAGCATGTGGTTTCATCACCCTTGCCATTATTTTACCTTTCAGCTGAGCAGTTGCAGGTACCATTAATCTATAAAATAGATGTAGGCAGACAGGAGGACGTCATGTAAAGTCTGCAGAGACACAACCAACAGACACGAAAAGAAAAAGCAAAAAAGTCAGCTTGAAAACATGACCCCAACTTCTCACTGTTGTGTGTTCCAGGAAAATGATTTATTGTTGGCATGTACCCATGTCACACTGGTACTCAGGACTAACTAAAAGTCACGGTAGTCACTCAGGCCCTTGCTTCTGTCATTGTATTTTCAGATATTTCAGGGAATGAGGTAATGACTTTTAGATCAAGGTCATTTTTGGCTGCATCAATTATTTCACTTTCTCCTGGCAAAAACATCTGCATACCTCTGCACAATGTGAACTACCAGGCAAACATTTCACTGGAAAACCTGACTGCTCTCAGCCATACAGTGTGCCTGATTCATACATTAAATTGGTTAAATCGTTTAAACTTTTACTATGTAACTTAGAAACTGGTATGCAGCAACACTGCATGTTACCAATTTAATGAATTTAAAACAAATTTAAGTGGGTTCCAATGTTCTTAGTCACTGCTACACAAAGGAGAGACCCCATATTTCACATAACAAGGCTTCAGCAGAGAGATGACGTTAGTGGTGGGTAATAAGCTGAACTATCTATCAAGATATCAAGTATGAAACAGATGGTGAGGAAAAAAAGGGTCCAGATACATTTACAAGCCTTTTAACATGCTCACCCATTTAATTCACTGCAAGGTCACAACTTGATGTCTTAGACATGCAATCTTCTCTTCAGCTAGAAATGAAAGCAGGGCTTAAAAAAAAAAAAAAAGGAGAGAGGACTGTTACAGAAGACTTTGAGGGGTTTAGCCAGTGTTTCTGGGAAGGGAAAATGCCCCACCATCAAACCTTGGAGATCTTTGTTTGCCAGCACTGAGTCTCAAATACATGATTTGTAGAGCTGCATCCATGGATTCCTCCAGTGGTTCAGTATATTAGGAGTGATTTGCTGTAATGATTCAGCTCTAAAAAATTCATTCCCGTCCTTGAGGACAATAATTTTGGGGGTTAGGAGTGTTCTTGGTTGCACCTCCTGTGGTTCTTTGTCCACAAAAATTTGGGGCTAATCAAATACTCCCTAACCTGTTAAACCACTGTAAGTCAGTCCGAGTGTGGTTTCAGCTGGCCACAAAGTCCAGCCCTCTTTGCTTTGTGGGGTTCTCCCTCTGACACCCCATTCTTGGATTCTGACACAATACAACCTGTCTGTACACACTTCCTCACAGCATAGATTAAAATGTTAAAGAACCTCTAGTAAAAGTTATACTTTTAGTTAAAGCCTTCATTCTAGTGGCTGGGGAATTGATGTCAGATGGAAAATGATTTCCCAATGGTTTGGTTTTTGTAGCAAAAGTCTTCAACTTTTATGTAGATAGTCTTTGAAGTTAGAAATTGTTGTTAGACTATCAAATATTGTTTGAGGTGTCACTCAATTTTTTTCTCCCTCTTTCTATTATGGGAATGGGATCTTAGCAAAGAATTATTGTGGTAGAAAACGAACGTCTGACTGACACTGGAAAGAAAGATGTTTATGGGGCACATACAAAGGGAATTGTTGTGGAACCAAGGCCTGTCAATATAATCTCGGTTAATTCTCCAAGTGTCTGGTTTCTCACTCAAAGAAATCAGGGTTAAATCTCCAAAGGCATCGTACTTGAATATGTCATCCATGGTGCAGAATATTTTCTGAAATGTCTTTCTGCTGGTGTAATTTCATGTTGCTGGTTTATCTGAGTCACACCCGTAGTCTGAGGCTGAGGGTGTGACAGCCTTTTGGGCTGCAGTTGGCTTGAATCTGCCTAGAAAAATCCACTTCCTTTCCCTTTCCTTGTTTTCTGGATGGCTTTGTCATACAGGTCTCTGGCCTCCCACCTCTGGCCCTGCACGACTCTCCCACCACTGTTTTTGTCTGGAGAAGGGCTGAGTGTGGGTCAGACCGATAGGTGGCACACAGGGAGCTCTTAACTGGGCTGAAAAAAAAATATACAAAGAGAAAATGAAAATAATAACATTCCAAATGCCACAGGAAAAAAAAATAGTTCTGAGTTGGTTTTTTTCCCATCCTCTGTTTCTATATTTTCCCTCTGCTATTGAAATTATGAACAGATCTGGTTATCCAAATGAGACATTAACATTATACTGCCTGTCCAAAAGTGAATGTGATCCTTCTGTACAGGTATCTGCAGGACACAGGTAATGCCTTAATTTCTTCTGTTACCTGAATTGTTTTAGCATCTTGGGCCAGACACCAACATCCTGCTTCACTAACAAAATCCTCCTGTCCTAAGGAGCTCACCAGCAAAGTATGAAACAGGAAATCAGATGGTATCAGTGATCAGAAGAGCACAGGGGAGAACTGGGACAGCACGATGGTCCTCAACAGTATCTGATTTAACAGCAAACTCTCAAAAATGAGTTATAGGGAGTTATAAGTTACCCTATTGCAGCAAACATTAAAAGATTTACAAGCTCTAGGGAATGCCTAGTTGCCCTAAATTCCTACAGAAAATGGTGGTTTGGATTTTTACCAATGTTTCATAATATCTTCAACCTCTCTGGTCTTCTTAAATAGAGCTGGAGTTTAAATCATCACCTCCTGGAGCCGAGGGATCAATGACCTTTCCTTTGATTCCTCTTAGACTGAGTTGGCCACTAAAAAATACTCAAGCCACGTGGCCACACAGAGGAGACACGAGAGCCTGTTTCAGACAAGCCAAGTCACCACTGTTGAGATGTAGAGAGGTCAGAATAATTATGAAAGAAAATCTGGGTCTGGCTGATACCATCCCCACAGAGCCCAAATCACAAATCTTCAGGAGCACTGCTGGAGTTTTCATGGCATCCTCGGTGAGCCTCCTTGGGAAGTGCAGTCAGGCTCCGTGTATTTTCACATCTCTGAAAGCACAGGAGACAGTCAATAAAAAAGGGATGACTGTCTTGAGATTACCCCCCCTCCTCTATGTTCTGAAGGCGACAGAACGGAGTGGATAGCGAGCAACCTGCTTGCCTTGGGTGCAGATGGCTTTAATTGTCATTCCCAGATGTTCTGCCTCTTGAAGGTCAAATTCACCTTGTATAAATCGGGCTGGTACCATCCAGGGAAAGCACAGACATTTTATTTGAAAAAATGTAATAAAAGAGTGTCCTTCTTTCTTGTTATTTCCTTCCTTGTAAATTTAAAGGGAACAGATTGAGAGGGAGGCCTGGCTGGCACAGGTCATGGTAATGGGATATAGAAGCTTTTGTCTGGAAGATGCGTGTTCAAATCCAGCTCAATATCACTGTGGATAAAACACTGGGGTATTTTGCCTGCTGTAGCTCAGCTGCAGGTATTAGTCCTGGGTTCTCACTGCTGCAGTCAGCAGTGTCACTGTTAAAACATGGCAGTACAAAAGCTGTGCTCAAAGAGAAGGGGTGAGGCATCCACCAGGAAAGGACACGTGTCCTAAGGCCAGGCATGCAGGGAAACCAGCGATGTTCTTGTTCTATGGCAGTGTAAAACCGGCGTGTTGTGCATCTCTCTCACAAATGTGCCAATCTCCACCCCAAAACTTACTTCAGCTGCTCATTTCTCCTTCCTCTCCCACCCCTGTAGGAAGCCTGGTTCATCAGCCGACCCCACTGGGATTGGAAACGTTTTCCTTCTGTCCAGCAGCATTGATTAGCAGACAGACTCATGTGCCCGTGTTTTTGTGTCAATAATGCACAGTGTATTTTTTAAGTGTACTGTAATTAGGTGCAAACATACTGTTGTGTCGGGCATCACCAGATGGGGCTTTTACACATAGTCTGCAAAGCTTTTTTTTTTTTTTTTTAAAGGCACATGTGCAAGCTGAGACTCTGGGGAGGATGTGCTGCAGAGTTGTTTTCAGTTATTTAGGCATCTGTAGAGGCAGCTTTGGAAGCAAGACTGTTGAGTGAGTATTAAGATGTAATTTTTCTTGAGCTTGGATTAGAATCAGTTACTGAGACAGGAACCAAGCTTCAGATTTAGATGTCTTCGGATGTCTCAAGCAGCACCATGGAAGGCAGAGGCAGACAGAAATCTCCTTTAAAATCTCAGACAAAACCTGTATTTTTCCAAGATGACTGTGTATTCCCCTATCATCTTACTGCAAATACAAAAGAAGTGAATTTTTAGGGTTGCAGCCTTATCCTTTGATGGTTTCTTTGGGCAATTTTGGAAGAAAGGAATGAAGATTATACATATGATAAATGTGGGTTTTAATGGAGAAACAGCTAGAAATTCTAAAGGTGATTAATTAAAGGAAAATTAAGATCCCATTAAGCAACTGTTCAGGGCAATTTCATGCTGGAAAATTTACTGATTCAAACACAGCACTTTGTAAATATAAGCCATGAGATGAATAGGGAATTTTCCTATGTGACATTTATTTCCTTACTTTTCTTGTGGACTGAGATATTTTGCCTTCATGATCTCAGAAGTTCTGAAACCCCAAATATCTTTGATTCATATTCCCATAGTTTATGCTGCAAGCAGATAACACCAGAATGAGACATTCGGTGGATAATTCAAGATACTGAGGAAATAGATCAAAGATGTGTTGTGCACACCAGAACCCAGACTGAAAGTTGTGTTCAGGGCCAGAAGACTCTATTTGCTGCATGCACAGATCCTGAGTGCTGCCTGAGCCCAGAGCTGGGAGAGTAACAGGAAAAGCAATGCAAGTAAAAGCTGAAAATCTGGTGGAGGCACCAATCCACAGAAAAAGGGGTTTTATACAATTTAATGAGTGTGGTGGTATCTGCATGTGAGTACAAGTGAAACTGGGACCAAGGTGCGAGAGATATCTTTGGATGTCCAGCAACTGGGAAAATTGGGGTTTGTTGTTCGAATACTTGGTGGTTATCTATGTTCCATGTTTGGTCTGTTGGCTGTGCTGGTGAACGAATATTTGTGCAGGTGATTTGCTGGGAGGGGATGGTTGAGACCTTAGTGAAGGTCTCAGTGGTAGAATCACAGAATCATGGAATGGCCTGGATTGGAAGGAACCTTAGAAATATCTTGTTCCAAGCCCCTACGCATGGCAGGGACTCCTTCCACTATCCCAGGCTGCTCCAAGCCCCATCCAGCCTGGCCTTGGACACTTCGCGGGAGGGAGAGGCCACAGCTTCTCTGGGCAGCCTGTGCCAGGGCCTCACCACCTTCAGAGGGAAGAATTTTGTCCTAATATCTAATCCAAACCCACCCTCTTTCTGTTTGAAGCCATTCTCCCTCATCCTGTCACTATAGATTGCTCATGAGTGGGTGCAGTGGATTCTTGTGAGTGGAGTCAGTGAGGACGAGATTTGGATGAGAGGTTCAGGAAGAAACAAAAGGAAAGAACCCCAACTGCTCTCTTGGCTACTCTTTTATGCACTCATGAGGTGAACTCTAATGCTTGAGGTGGGAATTCTTGCTCATGCCAGTTTGCCCTTAGAGGAGCAGCACATTCACCATGGACCATAGGTTCCTTTTCCTCCTGAGCCTTGATCCATATCAGGTAATCTACAGTGCCCAGCCTTTATTTGGAGAGGTGTGCTGAGCAGAAATGTCAGCACATGTGGGAACACAGGAGTGCTGGGCTCTGCCTAGATCAGAGTCAAGTGGTCAGTGAGCAGCCACTGCGCTCACTCTGCACCGGGGCTCTTATTGTCACCAACACTTGGTGGAGTGGTGCAGGGACAGGTTGATTCTTCATGCTCCTTGGGGACATTAATGGCTTTGCTAAGCACTCATTACTTTTCTGAGTGTTTTAAAACTGCCCTTGAAATGAGCTTGCAACTTTGAAAATTTTTAAACCATCACCAGACTGGAACAGTGGTCGTTGAAGGGATTTGAACCTTTTTTTGGGAGGTTCCCATGCTGGGTTAACCTTAGTCCCTAAAGTTCTCCAACACCTTGGCACATTAATGGTGAAACCACCATGATTTAAACAAGCAAGGAGGAAAAGCTGGGATAGAAGGAACTAATAAGTACACAACAAAACCGTTCTGCTCAGTAGTGTGTTTGAGGGGGAGGAAAAAAAAAAAGATATAAAAAATAAAAAACCCAGAAGAAACAGCTGTATCTGCCAGAAGTTAAATACACATCTGTTAAGGATGCTCTTCTCATATTTGGGGTCAGAAAAATATGTACAAATGTAGCACCTTGCTGATTGACAGAAAATCCTCAGTTCTGGCACTGAGAATCTTGTTTTCTTGACAGCACTTTGTTTTAAGGCTAGAGGCAGAAAAATGTCTTATGCTTGTCCTTAAACTGGAAGGCCCTTTGTTCAGGATACTTATACCATTTGCAGATAATGATGTGCATTGCAGTTTCAGCTGTCTGCATATGCATTTTTATGTTTTTTTATGACAGCTCTGCGTACTGAACTAAAAGGCCATTTAGAGCTGTCAGGAAGTGACAAGCATTACCCTTTACATTTACAATTCTGTTAGCATGCGTTGTCAGGTGGGCTCACCATTCCACCGACATACGATTTTCTTTGAAACCTATGTATGACTTTAATTTAATACAGCAGTCTCCAAAAAAATAGGAAAAGAGAAAAAAAGAACCTTATTAAGATTTCCTTTTCCATTTATCTACTTTTTTTTTCTTTCGTGTAGTTCTTTTTTCGCACTCTTCCTTTCTTTTTGCTGTTTTCTTAAGCGAGAAACAGGGAAAGAGACAAAAGTAGCTGTCTAGCCTGGAATACTGCAGCAAGCTCCTGCATTCCAGCCTGTGATGTTACATAGAAAACAGTTGATTTAGTCCATTGACTTAGGGAAAAAAAATGCTACCAGCATATGCTAAATATTGAACCAAGTTGTGAAAGTAGGAAGATCAGAACACCTGTAACTTACAGTCTTTACATCAACTACAGTAAAAGCATATTATTTATTTTTTCTTAGCCAGCAATTTAACAGTCTGCCTGAGACCCCATTCCATCCCTATGGATCAATTTTGAATGCACTTGGACTGAGTCGCCCACCAGCCTTTTTTTCTGTTGGCTCAGGTTGCTTTTCAGTAGCTGCACTGTAGCAACCCCTCCAAGGTCCTCTTCAGCTTCCAAAAAGTCACTGTCCCCCAACTTCACGTAGAGCAGCCACTGATTTATTAATGGTTTTAACAAGATTCCACCTGAGAAAGGCCCACTCTTGGAAGCCCCAAGCATCAGAGCCAGCTCTTCTCTGCTGAGTGAGGAGTCCAAGAAGGTTCACACTCAAAGGGAGGGAAACAGAGGCACAGAGCTGAGAGGAAAGTTCAGCTTTATTCTCAGCTGGAGGGAAAGTGGTTAGGAGCATCCAAGCGACAGTTAAAGCAAAATCTCCATGTGAACAGATTTTTGGCTGTATTTTTTATATGGTGATGATATGGATATATTATTTAACTGCTGACAGTATGTTCAGTCTCTCACAAGCCTCAGTAGAAGATGCATCCACAAAGAGCTTGCAGTCCAGGCAGCAGAAACTGCCTAAACTGCACTCCCTGGATTGCATATGTTGGTGTGATGGTTATTGAGGGTTGTGTTTGACCCTCTCCCACTGCTTCAGATCAAGACATCAATATTGTGTGGCTGGAAGGATTGGACAATATTAAAAATAACACAAGCATTTTTCACACTAGGATTTCAGTTTGTCTGTGTTGGATTTGTCCTGAGGGCTTTCAGGATGTTCTGTGCAGGGCAGCCCAAATGTCAGGGTCATTAGCTCAGCAAATCCGTGTGTTATTGTGGGTAGTGTGGAGAGATGTGTATGGATGGGTTTGCAGGGGTTTGCAGTTCAAGAAGGCACCGTAAGAATTAAGGATCAGAGCCCAGTGTGCTTTGGAGTAAAGCAACACATGTGGCTACTTTGACATCGAATTCCTTTCCTGTCATTGCACACAGGCAAACCCCAAACATTATTTTTAAGCAGCTGTTTTTACACACTCTGGCTGACACATCTGAATCCATGTTTCTGTACTTCCTAAGCTCTTCATCTGTCTTGAATATGCGCTACTGACGTGTTGCACACCCGGGGAGGCACAGACTCACCGAGGTCACCCCTGAGTGTACGCCATCCTCCCCTCCTCCTTGGGCCTTCATCCACAAGGTATTTTTTCCTTTCACACGTTGTGGGTGTGCATGTTGATTTGGAGACTTTAGGTAGGCAGTTTGATTCTGATTCTCTTGAAGTCACTGACAGCATCTTGAGTGAAATAAAGCTGGCTTCTTCAGGCTTGAAGAAGGAAAATGGCAATAAATATCCAACAGCCTCATTGAGGTAAAGCTTGGTGATGTAAAATACTGAAAGAAATGCTCTGAAGGGGCTGCCATAGTGAGGGTGAAGTGTTATTTTACAGTGCACCCTCAAAGATACGGGGCCATAATATGAACTCCTGCAACACCCCTGGGGCCACTGTGAAATTCCCATTGACCTGCAATGAGATCCCCACCTGCTCTCCTCTGAATGCAGGAGGAAAGTGAAGTAGTCCTTTAAAATTTCTGACTCAGTTTCTTCCCTGCTTGCAAGAAGAGGCAAGAACTCTTTGCACCAGCTTCCCCTGCTTCTGCCTGGACTGAGACTTGCTGTATTTGAGAAAAAGGGGAATATTCCCATGTATTCATTCCTTTTCCTCCTTTGTCACTATCTAACATTTTGCCCTAACCTATAATACTCTGCAGGGACCAATTACATTATTCCAACATAGACATTTTCCATTAAATGCCTTTACAAGCTTTTCTTATTCTCTTCAACGACATTCTGACTTTATATCAAATTTCAGCTCCTTGCAAGTAAAGAAATAGAGTCTGTATGTGCAAACAATCCTGGGTCTGCATAGAAATGTGTATACTGTAGGCAAATATTTGTCTTTGCAAGGTATCCTTTTATATGGACCAGATTCCTTCTTTGCAGGTGTCCATCTCAAGGCCATGAAGCACTTCATGTTTTTCTTTCTACATTTTCCTGTGCATTTTCCTACAGTTAATTCTTTTCCTTCACTTATTGCTTCTCAAGAGGTATTTAGCCTGCTCCTTACCAAAGTACTGCCATTAAATCATGACAATATTCACCACTTTTTACTTTGGAGACTGGAAATTACATCTTGGACACAGTTCTCCAAAACTAGCTCAGAATTGTGACCTTGAGACGCGTTTTCAGAAGTCCTCCAGTGCCACTGTTTCCTTCTAGTAGACACTCCAAACTTTTTGAATTGTTTCAAGATTTTATTTCTCAGAAGAGAGATTTCTCTATTTGGAGTTAAAACATTCCCCCTACACTTTTTTCTGGATATTTTAATAAGATCTTGTTGATGTGAGCAACTATCCCACAACAGGCCATAGAGGAGGGCAAGAGGCACTGAGCAGCTCCCTCTCTCCATGAATATGTGGGGAAGCAAAGGGAACAGGGGACTGTGAGTGTATCTCTGACATGAGAAGCCTTATAAACCCATTATCAGGGTAGGCCAGGAGGTGCTCTGGAATACTGGACACTTGGGAGTCTCCATTGACCAGTGTGGACAGGCCACTGGTCACCTGAGAGCTGGACACCCCTTAGATCAGGCTCACAGGGGCTCCCAGAAGGATTTTCTCAGACCAAACTGAAGTCCCAGAGGGAAAGCTTCTAACTGAAGAGATTCCCCCCAAGTCCTTCCCCTTCTGATTCTTCCTGCTGCCTCTGCAGCCTGGGGTAGCCCAAAGTGTGTTTTGCAAGGATGAGGACATCCTCCAAGTGAGACTGAAATAATTAACATTTCATGCAAGTTCACTAAAAGTCAGGGTTCTCTTTTACTGCTGACCCACCAAAGATTCTGGTTAAGGCTTTTTGTGACCAGGCCCTTTGTGACATCTCAATCTATTAAAGATAAGTTGTAATTTTAATTACATCTCGTTTTAACAGGGAGGCACCCATAAACTGTCAAATACACACATAAATAGTGATGATGACTCAGTTATAAAGATGTTATATGATCTTTTCTCTTGGAGACACCAGTTAACTTTCATGAAGTGTGGGGGATTTTTTGCAGAAAATCTGAATTATTCATAGGCTCTCTATGGGATCATAGGAATTGCCATGGTGGATCAGATTGCTTGTCCATCTAGCTCAGTAACCTGTCTCTCACAGTGAGGAGTACAAGACAAGACATTTCAGAGAAGGATCCAAGAAACCTCGGGGCCAGCAGCCATGGGATGACCTGCCTATGGGGAACATGTCTCCCTCCTTGCCTTCCCCTGCGGCAGCTGGTGGGTTGTATTTGCCCTGCGGCAGGATGCCTTGTATCACGTATTCAGATTTAATCCCATTATTTTTATTTGTTATTTGGATTGCAGCAGTTTCTAGAGGAAGTCAGCTGGGTCAGGTCCCCTGGTTGTAGGCACTGTACAAACACAGGGAAAATGACAGTCCTTGCATAATGCCATTGTAGCTGCTCTCGTTACCCATATTGTCATCTCTACATATTCATCGTTTAAGCTTCCTCTGGAGTTGCTTCACCAGCTCAGAGAAATTCATCTTGCTCTTTCTCTAGGACTCCTTAAGCCCTGATGGGGTTTGTTCATAAACCACTGGTTATAGATTTCCTTACAGAAGGTGGAGCAGAAGAAGCAGAGCACCAGTGGTGGAAGCACTTTGGTGCTTCTGAAAGCTTATTAGTCTGAATTAAAGAAGAAGGAAAACACCTGACCCCAAAAGCTGTGTTGACATTCACTCTCTCCAGGAGCCTCTTTTCTTCTCTGTAACACGTGCTGAATTCTAAAGCTGAAGTGATATTTGCTACAATACCCCACACTTCCAGCTCTCCTCACTTGCATTAAGACATTAAGCTTTCCACTCAGTCTTGTTATTTTCTTTCTGCAGCTCCTTTTGCACAAAACTTGTAACCTTATTCTAAAGCTACTCTTTGATATCTTTATGCCACCATCTAGGAAAAGATACTTTAGCCTCTTTTATCTGCAGGCATTGTCCAAATATTCTGCAAAAGGATCCTAATGGAGGGCTCTGAAAATCCACTAGGAAATTGTCCACAGGTAAAGCTTTGTGAGAAGGCAACAGCTCTATTGCACTGCCAGTTCCTTCAAAGAAAATCACCCTTTCTAAGGGTGTGTGCATCCATTTCCAGAATAGGGAGGGAAGTGGACTTTGATTGAGTTTTAGGTTGGTTCTGTTTCGTTGTGGTTTTGTTGAGCAATATTAGTGCAGAGAGCTGGTGAATCAGTCCCCTGCCTTTTCACTGTCATTACCTCTTTTGTAAATGGTGAGCATTTGCAAACCTTTATTTACTATCTGAATTTCAATTCAGTTATCAAAAGAAAGAAACTAAGCTCAAAACTTCAAACCATAACAAGTACAAAGAAGACCTAAAATATTTTAGATATTATTTGTACTGGGAGGCAGAAGGATAGAAAATAGCAGTGGACACAAAGTCTGAGAGACATGAACTCCTACAGTGGCTGTAAAATTCCCTTTCAGAGCAAGAGGGGGAAGTGAAAGAGTCATTATTCAAGCCCAGTGGAGATCTTCCCCCCACATGAAATTTCAGCAGATTCTGAGCATCAAGCGCACAGACAGCAAATGATTATTTTATAGGTTTACTCATTAAATGACGTGTATCTCCACAGCTTGTCAGAGCAATTAGAGTAACAGATAAGACGGCTGAAGACCCCTTGATGTTAAAACAAAAGGTTGGCATGATGCTCAGAGAGCAGCTCTGGAGTGTCTCCCCTGGGACTCTCTCCAGGAGCGTGTGTGGATGCTCGGGATGCGCGGTGGGCACGGCGTCCCCGGGATAACGCGGGCACGGAACGTGCACTTCTGCTCAGTTTTCACTCTTCAGGTCAGCCTGAACCTAGGCAGAATAATGGCTCAACCTTTCTGCACAAAGTGGCTGCGTCCAGCCTCGCTCACCTGTCACGAGAGCAGGGGCAGCAGGGTAGAGAAAGAATTGGCATTGCTGACGGGTCTGGGACACTCTGTGTGGGGACAAACATAGTAAAACCTTTATTTGCTCTAAAAGACTTGCTCTCTGTTTGCATTTGTATTTCATTTCTGCCTGCTCATTTTCAGGCACTGTTCTATTTATATCCACCTCTTTTGGGAAGCAGAAAATTGTTTTACTTGGACCCTTCAATCATGATCTTTTCCATATGGGTTGATCTTTGCAATCTTCCAAGTGCAGGTAACTCCTCCTGCAACAGCCAGAACTTCTGTGTGACGGCATTTTGTTGTAAGGAGAGACCCAAAGGTCTGCTGCAAACAGTGGCCAAGCACAGCCTTCAGTAGTCTCTCCTTTTGTCCTCTGGAACTGATTGGCACACTAAATTTACTATATGGGGTGTTCCTAATGGCTCCCATGCTCGCAGATTGCCTGGTTGATGTAGAGCAGAAATTTCTGTGCTGTGATCTAAGAATTAGCACTATTTATTTGTATGCTGCAGCAGCCTCAGCCCTGGGCTAAATTCAAGGTCCCACTGTGATAAGGGCCAGGCAAACACAGTGTCAGCCTGAGTTGCCCCAAGGATCTGGAGCCAGAGGGAGAAGATGGAGCCAGGGCTGGAGCAAGGCTTGCTGGTGGTCTTGAGAGCACTTGCTGGAGTTCCTCAAAGCTGATTGATCACCCGGTGCTGGCAGGCCTCCTCCTTTCCAGCTGGTAAATGTCATTAAAAGACAGCTATAAATACATTAAATACTTTCCTAATATTACTTTTCCATGTGATCTGCTGCTGCTGTTGCTGCAGGGAAGCTGATCAAGAATGTGAGAGGAGGTGATCTCTGCAGCTCTGGGAAGGAGGGGGGATGCCCAGCCCAGCCCCATCATTCAGCCCTGATCCACACAGAGCAATAACCTGGGAAGGCAGGGAATTAGTAAAGGAACATTTGCCTTTGGTTACTACTCATTGATTACTCAAGACAAAAAAAGCTTGGCTCTGGGTCTTTGCTCAGCAAATTATGTCATTCTCCTTCACAAAAGGGAGAGCTTGCAGTACGGTTTCTAAATTAAAGCTGGTGTTTCAAAATTAAAAGCAGACAGGGCAGATGTGCCTAGGAGAAATTTATATCCATATCTTTGGGGAATCAGCTAATCGCTCTGCCAGGACGTCAAATCAGCCTTTCCTATGTAGGACTTGATTGCACCACACCTATACAAGCCACACTGAATAACGTGGAATTAAAATGTTACCAGATATTTCCTTAACTTTGCCATGTGAAAAATGAGGGCAAATGTTGATGAAACCCAGAAATTCCAGGGCTCCAACAACATGATTTAATATTACTCAAGATGATTTTACAAAGAAAGAGAGAGTTCAGAGTCCAAGCGATCATCTCGAGCTTAATAGGCAGACATGTAAGATACTAAAAGATTGATTAGAACCATCTGAAACTGGAACATATAGTATTACTGATAATTCCTGCAGAGATATTGCAAGGCAGACACACTTGTTTTGGATCCCAGGTACAGCACAGTGACGCTATATTGTTCTACAGTAAAACTTGGCCAGAGAAGGTCAAAGAAAAGTCATTCTTCTCCTCCTTTACTCCAAAACAGTCATTTTATGGAAGATGATAAAAATGAGAATCTGCTCTCAGTTTTCAGAGTTCAGAATGGACTCGTTTTCTGTTTCTGTTATATTTTCCCATGTTTTCCCCTTTAAGAATTGCCTAATCCAATTTAGGGTTCATTAGTGAATTGGGATATAAGGATGATAAAAATATTAATAAATCTGAAACATTCACTGAAATAGAATTTTTTAATAAGGTCAAATATATTTGGAAAATGTTTAACTTTCTATTAATGTCTTGTTATATTCTAAGAAAGAAACTACTTTTTCAAACCTTTTCCAAGACCCTTGCCTGTCTTTTATATCACTGTGTAAGTACATAAATAAAAATATAGTAAATAACATATGGGTATGCATTTGTTAGCTTCTGATATTTAACTTCAGCTCCTCTTGCTGTAGGTGGCGGTTGGTTGGAAATGGTGGGAGTCTGAAGTATCTCATGATTAACTTTCAGTACAGACCCCAGCAGGTCTGATCTGCAACCCCTGCAAAGGATGAGGCTTTGCCCCTTGTTTTGAGCATATACTGTGTATGCATCCCATGTTTTATTACCAAAAAAAAGAGTTTACTTTTCTTCCTATATTTTAAAAATTATTCAGACTGTTCTTCTGTTCTTAAAATCTCTCCCTAAAAGTTGTGTGGATTTAGCTCTCTGTCAGGGTTGACAGAGGGTGAAGAAAAGCACTAATGCATTTTAAACATATCTAAAAGAGCTTCTTTATACTGTAAAGATATCACAGCTTTAAAGGCAGCTAGCTCAGACCATTTCTGGGAATCTCTTCTTTCCAATAATATAAAGTTTGGTGAAGTTTCTAACCCTGCCATTCCATGAGAATTTGAATTGTAAATCTGTTCCTGCTTCAGGAGTCAGACTAAATAATCCAGCCGTGGGCCTCCGGCCAGTGTGAGTGCTGGGAGGGGAAATGTTACTGTTAAAAGATGAAAAAAAAAAAAGGAACTATTTCTCCAGTGGGTTTTTGTCCTGGTTTATTATTTTTATTTTATTTTTAAATAGCAGCTGTGTGAATCTGCTGATGGGTTGGGAAAGCTGGAAGTGGCTCTTGAGGAATGGGTTTTGTGGGCAGAGTGCAGGTGGAGAGAGGGGCCTGTGGAGCCCTGTGTGCTCCCAGCACCCAAAATCACACCTTGCCATTGGGATGTTGTGCTGTTAGATGTGCCTCTCAGTCACCTCCATCCCTAGATCTCCAGCAGAACCTTTGGCACATGCCAAAAGATCCCCCAACCCCTGTTCTGCCACAGAGCAAGCAGCTGTAATTGAGCTGCCTGTGCCTGGTGGCAGCTTCTGGCAGTGCCTGGTGCCCCAGATGGGGCTTTTCTTGGCAGGCTGAGGGCTGGCCCTGCTCCTATTTTTTTCTGGAGTGTGCAGGTCCCTGCAAACAACCCAGGCTCCATGGGAAGCCCTGCCATCTTCTCCAGGGCTTTGGAAGCACAGAATCCTGGACTGTGCTGGGGCGTGCTCAGAGCAGGGACAGCAGCCCAGCATGGTTTGAGCTCTTTGGGATGCTGCCCACCAGCAGCTCCAGCATAAGGAGTGCCTGAGCTGCCTTGCAGTAGATGTCAGGGTGCTGCAGGCAGTGTCCTGTGCCAGTGGAAAGCCAGGGGATGAGCAGAGCTCCTGCCCTCTGTGGCTCCAGTGGAGACAGCACAGGGATGCGCACATGGTATGGATCACGGGCAGCCTGATCCCGCCAGCGAGCCAACCAGCACTTCATTGACAGCTTAGGAATGTCCATGGTGGTGAAGATGACCAAAAGTCCTTGAGCCAAGGAGACCTTTAATCCCAGGCAGCAACTGCTTCTCCCTAGGATAAATCCGCTGATGTTGCTGAAGTACATCCACAGAGCTGCAGCTGTTTTTTGTTTGGTTTTGGTTTGTTTTTTAAGGGCTTTTCATCACCAGGAGAACTGTCAGTAGGGCTGCTGTGAGTGCAGGAGAAGTGCAGTCACCCAGCTCTACAGTGTGAGCACTGACTGCTCCTGCTGGCAGTGAGACAGGCTTCAGAAGCCACAGCATGCAAACCCCGGGGCACCGTGCCTCCTGTTTCATCCTTCAGTCTAGGAGAGGGGAAGCGTCCGACTGAAGTCTGATGGGAAGAATGCACATGCCCTTTGAGCAGGCAACAAAACCCTGCCAAGCCTTGCAAACTCGAGAGGATGCGGGTACAGCACAGACAGTGGAGGTGGGGGAAAGCCCCCTTCCTGGGCCCCAGTGTGTCTGGAACACACAGAGCTGATGACAAAGTGGAACTATCGTGCCAGGCTCCAGGGGCCGTTTATGTGCTGGTGATTGTGGTGGTGCAAGTCACCCCATGGCCCCTCTGCTCCTTCAGCTGCAGAGTTGGTTTGGGCAGGGCTGGCTGGGGGCACCCAGGGCAGAGCAAGCACCCCTGCCTGAGGATGCTGTGCCAGCCTGTTCTTGACCTCCACGAAGATCAGGTGTGACAAAGTGGTTGGTCACATCCTGCTCATTTGTTACCTGAGAGACCTAAAGCATGACATAAATCAAAGCAGCCCTGAGGGAGCCCTAACTTACATTGGGACTGAGACTGTCCCTTCCATGGGACAAGATAAGATGTAGGGAGTTGATAGGCAGCTCTGAGTTTTGTGATTGTGCCTTCCATCTCTCAGGGTTGTTTCCTGAAAGGAGGGTTTGGACAGCAGAAGGATGATTTCAGACTAGAAGGACTTCTCTGAACTCATAGGACCCTGCTGTTTTCCTAGTTGTGTTAGTTGTTTTTGGATAACAATATTATTTGCCACTGGTCTTCTGGGAGTGCCACCAACATCATTAATCAAAACCCCACGCTGCTTACTGGTACCGAAGTATCTGCACTGCATCATCAATCATAAATGCAGTGAAGGGTGGCTCTGGATACCTAAAGAGAGCGAGAGATAACACAGTGGGGTGAGGAGTAGGAGAAGGAAAGAAGCTTAATTATCCAGTGGTCTTTGGTCCATCGCTCACATTGGAAACACCTCCACAGCACTATTTTGGTTGTATCTCCCTTTTAAATCTTTGTAAACAGCACTTAAGATAGAAGTCTTCAATCCGCCGTGCTGGGTACCCCACTGCTTCTCGAGCTATTATTTTAATAAGGCCTATTTTACAATTAAGGCACCATGGGCTTTAAATTACATATAAAATAAAATGTGGAAATTGAAGCATTAAGCGCGTGGCTGCCGTCGGAGGCTGAGCAGCCTCGCATTAAGCAGCTGCCTGTTCTCGAGCGGGGAGACAGAAGGGAGAGGGTTTGTGCTGTGCGAGGAGAGGAGCAACACCCCCTGGCCTCTGGGGAAGGCGCTGCCTTGGGTATCGCTCAGGGCTGTGCTTCCCTTCGGATTGGGCTGGGTGGGGACCCCATAGAGGTGTTTTTTGCCCTTGCCCTCCTGCTGCAGCTCCGGCAGTGCCTGGCACAGCCTCGTAAAGCCCGGCGGTTTCGGTTACGCTCGCTGCCGTTGCCACAGTCCGCTGCGATATGAGGAGCGACTCCCGCTCCAGATGGTTGTAAAGGTTAACGAGGAATTTATGCAGAGCTATATACAAATCAGACTGAATCTTCTGGCTGGGAACAACAAGCCGCCGACATAAATTCCGTTTTCTGAACATATGTAGCTTGGTCACTAAGGGAAACTGGAGAATGGCAAGCTGCTCTGCAGAACGTCGCCTCTCGCTGCCGCGGTGGCGGGGTAGGAGCAGCACTGCCCGTGGCACAGGAGGGGTCCTGGGGCTCTGGGGCAGCTGCAAAACACCCCCTTCACCTGGAGCCTGGGACTCAGCCTTGGGTGTGAGATGGGCAGGGGTCAGGGGATGCGTGGCTTGTGTCACCAGGACCAGCGCAGAGGTCGGAGTTTCATGAGTACCTCTCAGGTGGCACTGCCCTAGAGTCAAGGCCATCCCAAGGAGGCTTTTTCCTCAGGGCAGGATGTACCCCTTGAATGAAGGGCAAGGAGCTGGGTCTGGTTCAGAGCAGGAGCTCTAGGCTTTCACCCCTCACTGGTAAAAGGCTCTGGCATCTCCTGTGAGGGACCAGGAACGCAGGAGCCACTTTCTCTTCCTGTGTGTGCACAGATCCGTGAGGAAGGTAACAGCTGGTTCAGCAAAGATAAAATTTTAAAACTTACAAAATTTAAATTTCCAGTGAGCATCTGGGAAATGCTTTGTTAATGACAAGCAGGCACAGCCTTTCACAGCCATATCCCCTGCCAGCCCTTACAGACTGTATTTGCCCCTGTATACAGAGTGCATGGATGTCCCTGTGCCAGAGGCTCATGGAAACTCCCTCTGCCACCTCTGGAACGTGGCCCAGGTCCCACACATCTGTCCTGGCTGTTCTATTTTCCTTCTCTTCACCGAGGATATTAACTCAGGGCATTTGTCTGCCACCCCACTGTACCAAAACCTCCTTTGCTCCTCCCAGAAACAATGCTTGTGATGGCATGGGACTTATGTTGGGACTTATGTTTTCATTTATTTGTCTATTTTTTAAGTTATAAACAGATCAAAACAGGATGCAGCAGAGGCAGCTAAAGAGTTTCCCAGTTGTCTTGTTGCATTCAGGAGCTGGTTACTTTGGGGACAGGATAACCAGCTGGAATTTAACTTCAGAATTGTGTCATCTCTGCAAGAGCAGGGCAAGGAGAGAGCAGCCTTGTGCTTTGCCTCCTTTGGATTCACGTACATCATGAAACTGTTGGCAGACAATCTTCCCACTGAAAAAGAAATGTGTGCATCTTTGTGCCTTCTGCTATGTAATAGGACATAAATAGTGATACTTTTTTTATGTGTGTATAATTCTTAATTTTTCTGGGCATTTTAACTTAATGCCTCAAGTGCTCTGTTGAATTAATCTCTGCTTACTTGAACTTTAAGTATCTCCTGATTACAGTTGTCCCCCTTGCTGTGCATTCAGCAGAATGGGGCTGTCAGTAGTTTCCTGTGGGGGTCTTTCTGAGGGTGCAGGGTATTGACTGGCTGAGCCAGTGGGAAGATGCCTGGAGGCTTTACTGTAACTCACGAGTGATGAAAATGTTCAGCCCAAGATCGCCCTCCCGATCTCTTTCACCTCACACAATAATCTGTACGTGCAGGAACCTTCTGAGCCTGCTTTCAAGCCCATGTTCCCAACACACTGACCTTCTTCCCCATCTCTGGGCTTTTCCAGCCCCTCTGCAGCTCTCCCTGTTCTGTGTTCCTTCCTGCCCTGTGGTTCTGTCCACAGCCACCCTGGCATGGAGCATCACTGGGGTCTGGGGATATCCATGTGACCAACAGGATCACAGACCCAGCGCTGACCATCAGCACAGGAAACAATTTCAATCTCTGTGTCTGAGACTCAGAAAAGCCTCCCACGACCACACAAGCTGCTTATTATTGTACAGCGCTCTGGGCCACAAACCAGATTCATACAGAGCCCAGCTCCACCCTGTCTGGGCTCACAAGGCTTTTCTGGCTGCATCTCTGTCACTTGAGGATGGGCTGGGGGCAGCCTGGAGAAGGTTCCCTGCTCGCAGAGGCACCTCCAGTGGGAGTCTCTTCCCCAGGAGTAGATGGCTGACCACAGGTGGCTCTGCTTCTGCTTTCTCTGCCATTTTTCCTCTTTTGCTTCTAAAGGAAGCAACAGACTCCATTAAATACCCAACAGCCCTGGCTCCCTCCCCTGGAGCGGTGAGCCCAGGCAGATTTCCAGTGGCCAGCATTTCCAAGCATACTCCAATTTACCAGGCTTGTCAACCCATACAAGACTGAGGCTTTCCTTCTGCAATATTAAAATTAATAAAAAAAAATCATAAATCCTCCTGGCACTGCTGGCTCACACCACTAAGATATTCCATGCCAGCCCTATTGTTAAACTGTAAGCATCAGTTTCAATACTGTAATAAAATACTGCATTTGAAATTTTACTGTTCCCCATTAACCTCTTTTCTCCCTCTCTCCCCCACCTATTACATCATCCTTCTCTCTTCTCCAGCCTGACATTGCTCTGACATAAAACTTGAAACTTCCCCACCTTTCACTTTTCCATTCTTCCCCTCTCTTTCAGAGCCTTTAGCTGTCACTTGTGCAATAGAACAGCTGAGCCAAAGCAATAAAGTGCTGCATACCATCCCTGAACAGCCTGAGCAAGTTTTTAAGACATCCATGCCAAATACCACTGCTTCCCACACTCACACACATACCCCATCTCGTCCCCAGCCTTGATTCTACCCAGTGCATTGACTTAAAACCCAGATTTTTCTCTCTGTGCGTGCATTGTCAACCAGTCTGAAAACAAGTCTCTTTCACAACTTCTCCTGCCAAGGGAGTGTTGTTCTTCTTTCTATTTAGTTGTTCTTTCTGCATGAACTGCCAGGTTTTTACTTAGGCATAGGCACCAGACATGTTATTCCCAGGGACGCCCTGTTTGAGGATGTCTTGGGGTCCCCCAGGACCTCCTCAAATGGCAACTTCATCGAGCTCCATCCAAATCCATCAGCATGTCATGCATCAGTTCTCTCCATCTACCAGACTTCTTCCTCTTTGAAATCACTGGAGCTTCCACAGTCCCAGTATCTGTTGGTTAGGATCTCCATGAATTATCCTGTTTCACTTGTTCCCTCCTTCTCCCCACTCCTCTAACTTGTCTAATAGGAACCACGTGTAAGGGTAGGCAGGGGGTAGCACTGCAGCACCGAGCCAAGGGAAGACTTTTCCAGTCCCAGCACAATGATCCAGTTGGCCAAATGTTGTGTAAACATTGCCATTGACATATAATTTCAGGATACATTGCCAATGACTTTGCTGGTTTCTGTGTGATGAGAGTCTCCTGTGCAGTTGCAGCAACTGAAATTTGGGGCAAATAACAGAAATTGTGTATGAGAAACAGAAAGTGACTTTGATTGAATGATGGTTGAGTGATGTTTTTATGTTCAAAGAATAGAGTGGATGTTCACTGTTGGGACCTAAAAATCCCCTGGGATTGTCCACCCCTGTGGATTTGTTCCACCCTTTTCTTACAGACACAAGAACCGGGGCAGGATGGGGAGCAGTTTGCCTTGGGTGCCCGAGTGTGTGACAGGGTGAGGGTGCCCACACTGAGGGTGCTGCTGCCCCACGGGCTGTCCCCAGCCTCCTGCCCTTCTCAGTCAGCCTGGCTGCCATGTCCATGTTACAAAAGTCACACCATAACCCCAACCTCAGAATACGCTCTGACACCAGCAACAATGAAGAGCTTGTGAAAGTGCTGAACTGAGTATTTTTCTATTTTGTGGGGGAAAATTGGGGGTTTTATTTTTTTTTTTAACTTTACCTCCTCTGGTTGGTTCTCTTCCACTTTTGGTGTCAAATAAGAAGAAATTTTTAAACAGCTGCTATTTGAGTTTTGTTTATCCTGCATAATAATGAGAATTTCTGATTTTTTTTCTTGTGTAGGAGCTGGGAATATTGAAGACTGGCTGTATTGTGAGCTCTCCCCATTCCTGCTTTTTATACACACACACACACAGAGAGTCTCACTGATCCGCCAGTGATCTCGAGCCTACCTAGACGGACCAGGCTCTCTAGGGATGTGTCTGCTGCATCCGCCTCAGGCTTTTCCTGAAGAGAGACAACTAATTGGCAAAAATTATGTTGCATTACGTGTGGTGGCTCTGTGATGTGGACTGCCGTGTGAGGCCTCCCAAACTCGCTGCAAACGCTGTGAGGGCTTGCAAAGCGTGGAGCCAACGGGGCAGATGTTTGTGCTTTCCATCCCGAGGTGGAGGATTTTAAAGATTTGGGCTCGTGGTTCCAAGCCTGCTTCACAATTAATTCATGAATGAGCCCAGTATGTGAGATCCACTGTCAACACTAGGGCTGACAACAGACATCCAGGCTTTTCTAATGCCCTAATTGATAAGTTTACTTTTAGAGGCTCAAGGGTCTTGTTTACCTTTCAGACTTTCAGTCCACACACTGTTTTTATTTTGGGTGGAAAACAGTGCTTTGACATCCAGGGTGAACTTAGCTACCTGCGTGTGCGTGTTTAGCTTGCTTTGCTTTGCTTCCAAAGCTCCCCAAGGGTGCAGAGGGGAGAGGGGGGGAGAAGATGAAGGAGGCGGTGACTATCAGATTAATTACAGATGCTGGGTTAACTGCAAAGAGCAGCAGAGAAGGAGGAAGCAGGGGAACACAGTCTGACCTCATCCACTCTTTTTTCCGAAAGAAATTAGCAGGTAGACTGTCACAGGGAGGCTGAGTAGGACCCCAGCACTGCTCTGCTGGTTGCAGCAGAGGATGCCAATTCACACGAGCTGAGGTTTAGCCCACGAGGGTTTCATAGCCTGTAAATATAATTTAAGGCGATGGGGGAAGAACCATGTTTGAGAAAAGGGACAGCTTTCCCCCGAACAAACAAATATTGCAACTAATCTAAAACCAGCAGAAATGGGTTATGTGGCTCCTCAGTTGCTTTGAATGAGGAGGTAGGACGATATTTTGTCCTCACATGAGGCTTGTCCCATGTCTCTGACCAGCTGTGGCTGAGCAAGGGGACATTTCAGAATTTATTTTCTTTCAGTTGATTCCAACCAGATTGCCCATGCTCTGCTTAATGTAGTGCCTGCTGGAGAAGTGGGACGAATATTCAGTCACATTAAAAATAAACCCAGAAATAGCAGCTTATAAATTTGGATTTTTTCTCCTATTATTATTTATGGGTGAATCCTGTCAGAGGCATAAATGCAATATCTTTGTAGGCCGATGCTGGGCTTTATATCAAAGGGGTTCCAACATATACTTCATCTACTCAGCTGCAACTATTATAAGCTATTTCATGTACAGCTAGAGACAAATGATCTCTCCCATGTTTGTCTTAACTTATAAAATGTAGTTGGGTTGCTTGAATTCACTTCCAAACCTCCTGCACGGGGGGAGGGGCAGAAGATTTATGCCCCTGTAATATAATCAATTCTAAGCATATCTTTAGACAAATAATTTAGAAATCTGTGCAACAAGAAACACCTCTATTAATTTCAGGATACACTGTTTTACGCATTTTTATGTGCATTGAAGAAAGGGATTAAATTTTATAAAATAAAAGCCCTTACTCTGTTAAGAAAGCAAATTCTAACAAGAACATTTTGAAATAAAATCCCAGAAGGCAACAATCCCTCCAACAATTAAACTGGGAGAAGGTCCCCTGAGGGCAGACCAACAAAATTTAGTAAAAATAATTGCCGTGCTGGGTCCTTGCTCTATTTTAGCTGAGTATAAGCAGACACACAAAAAATAACCTACTGAGAACAAGAACATTCCTACATGAAGCAGGCGAACAACAGAGCCATGTAACTACCTGGCCACACCACTCGGCTTTTGCTGGCACGCAACACAGATTTTTATACTTCAGCCAATATAAAATAACAATCAAGCCATTTACAAGGCTCTGCCAAATATTAACCTTATATCCAATTCTCTTCAAACCTTTCAAAGTCTCTAATGTGAACCATGCAAGTTCCTCATTACTTGATCATATTCTGTAACTGTGATGTTATGGGCTAGTTATATTTTTTAAAAGATGGTGTGTTTATGCAAAGATAATGATGAGGTGCATTTTATGCTGAAAAACTCAATAATTAATTAATTTATAATCCCCCTTACTCTTCACCCCCCTCCCTCCAAAAAGAATAAAATAAAAGATTAATTTGCTGGAGAAAACAGGTTCATGTTTGCCCTTAAGACAGAGCACAAAATTACTTTAGCATGTGTACAGTGGTTAAAACAAGTTAGATGTGTGCATGTCCACAGCCAGGTGAGAGCTATTGTGAAAGGGAGTTGGGAACGAAGAAAGCCCAGAGGTAGCTCTTAAAAACTGAAGGTTGCCTCCAAAAAGCAACATTGGGCTTGCAAGGAGGTATTCATGGTGATTAATTGCGAGAAAAAGGCTTTGTCTCTGGTGTGCAAAGGGGCAGAAGGGTGGTGTGAGGAGGAGGAGGAGGCATGGAGTGATCCTTTAGCCTCTCTTCTGTGTCAGACACTCATCCCTGGACTTTAAAAATGTAATTTCTGCCTTGCTCAATTTTCTGTCGTGGTCCCTTGGAGCTCTTTATTTATTTAAGAGGATTGTTTGTGGTAGAGAAGGGAGAGTGGGGCCACAGGAGGCTCTTGCCCGTCGGTCGCAGGGCTGGGCACTCTGAGGTGACCAGGACAGAGCACGGCCTCAGCTGGTCCCACCCTGCTCCAACAGCCCCAGTGCTGGTGCTGGAGCCATCCAGATGCCCAGGAAACCACCCTGGCCACTCGTGGGCTGGCTCTGTGCCCCCCTGGCACAGCCTGAAACCTGGATCCCTCACCCTTTGCAGGGAGTGCTTCTTCCCACAGCTCAGTGAAATCTTTCTAATTTAGCTCTTCTTTTCCCTCTAAACATCTGCAAAGATCATTTTGGATATAGTCTGTATTGAATACTGGGTTTCTTATTTTAAAGGGAGCCTTTAAGTCTATTTTTTTAGACACATTTTTACCAGCACTACTTTTAACAATAGGTTACCAGATCCATCACACAATCTGACTAAAAGCCCGTATTTATTTCCCTAATTTTATAAACATTTAATAGGTCCTTATTAAACACATCAGCCAGCATGATTTAATAACACAATCAGTCTAGAAGTTTAAGAAAATTGAAAACAGGATTTGAATGTAATACAGCCACAATTACCGGAGATTATAGGCAATCATTTCCATATGTCTGCAATGGGGAGCTGCTAATCTCTGTTTGCGTGGAGGTGATTTCCTCTGGAACACTTCCCAGCCTTCAACAGCGCTAGTGCTGAACAAATTAGATTTGAAAGTCCCCAATTTTATGACTAAGGTAATATACTCTGTGTATTTAGAGAAACACTGATTTCCTATTTTAACTGGCTTCCAAATGCTGGACAGAGACCTCAGCTTCATTTAGTTTGGCTCTGCTAGGTATATGGTAAAAGATTTTTTAAATTTTTTTTTAAGGGTCAGCACATGTATTTTTGGGTGTCTCAGAGACACACCACAAGTTCCCTCCATCCACAGGAGCAAAAGAGTTAGCATCCAGTGACATCATGGCTGAGGAATGCGCAGCAATTAGCCCTGCAGTACTGCAGGCTGCCTATGGCCAGGGGACAAGCAGCTCCCTCCCGCTAAACTTTAGGAGTCCTAACACCTTATTCCCTGACCTACCGCTTATGAGATCCTGAATAGCGTCACTTGTGTTTTGTGGGAATTCATCTGGTAAACTGGGCTTTTTGTGCGTGGCCTTGGCTCGGCTTCGGCAGTTACTGCTGAAAACAGGACTGCTGTTGGGAGAGATTTCCTGTGCGGAGCAGCCAGGAGCTGGGCTGGTTTCAATAGCAGCCAGTGGCCGGTGGAGATGGGAGAGCTGCAGGGAATTCGGAGCTGTGGGTGTGCCAGGCGCTCTGGGGATGTCAGGAGCCCGCCTGGCCTGCTGGTGTCCAAGGACTTTTTAGAATTTGTTTTGTCACGTGATTCATGTTTATGAAATGTTTGTGTCAGATTCGTAGCAGAGAACTTTGAGTAAGACAGAAAGGAAATCTGTGGTACCCAGTAGTGACAGAAGAGCAAAGGAAGCAGTGGATTCCCTGTGTGCAGCACACATTTGTCTGTGGCATCACTCGTTTAACCTCCCTGGTGTTAGGGAGAGCCTTGGATGAGGCTTGAGAGAGAGACAGAGATGGCTCTGCTGGGGAGAGGGGAGGATGCACAGGCAGCTGAGTGTCTGGTGCTCTTATCTTGTGAGTGCTTATACTTGTGAAGCTCACAGCATTCTTGTGCTGTTACAAGAGCCTTTCTTCTTGGGAACTGGCCCTGCAGACTGAGAATGTGCCTCCTCTATTTCACTAAATCAGAAAGATGATACTTGTGCACTGGTCTAGGAAATGATAAAGTGGATGTTCCTGCTGGAAAGGCTCATTTGTGCCAAGATTATCTTTCTCAGCTGAAGGAGGGAAAAGTGGCCTTTAACAGCCCTAAGCCAGGACTTCAGCATGGGCTTAACTCCATCATTGTTCAAGAAAGCACTCAGGCATGTACCTGATATAAAACACATGCTTGATTCACCTTGCCTTCATTCAAGGGGAGAACAGCACAAGATGTCTGGACACTGACTTGGCTGAAAATGGCACATCCTCTTTCAGTCAAGCACATAAAGGCTTTCCTCAGTTGGAACCCTAATCTTAAATATAGGTTATATTTCAATTTATTTATTTTGGTCTTAACAAGAGTTAGTAATCTCAGGCTGAGAATCTGAAAGAGTGAAAGAAAAAAGGTAGTTCTCTCACTACTGTTGCTAAAAACCCCACAACAAAACAAACGAACCCCCTAAAAATGACCCAGAATAAAACAACACATAGTGTGGAAATGCACGCATGCAGATTAGGAGTGGGGTTGTGGCTCTTGTGAGCAAACTTTGAAGGTGACTAGAGTTCAGCACTTTTCAACTGCAGCAGGGAAGTCACCAAAGGGAATTTTGCTACCTGTTGTTCCAATATTACTGTAATGGAAGTGATGAATTCTGAGGTATCAGGGTGACATCTGACATAAAACCTGCCACAGGCCAGCCTTGGACATAAGAGCTGACCCAGACTGAAATTTTATATAATGAATTAAACAGTGACAGGGTTAAGTAGATAAAAAGGTGTGTCCATTTCCAGCAAGCACAGAACAAACCTGAACACCTACCACCACATCCATTTACAAAGCTTGCTTCTATGATCTGCCTCCATCCTGGTTAGACAGAAAGGAAAAGAACACATTGGCTCTTGTAATAAAATAAATGTACAATCCCTGCACATTACTGCCTTTGTAGTTGCTTTTACTCTGAAAAAGCCCAGCTCTAGTGCACAGTATATTTTTCATCATAAACTTGCTCATGTATGCATTCCAGATGGCGTGAAGAAGGGGTTCAGGAATTCTAGTGGCAACCGCTAGTATTACCAAAATAAAGGTAGGGCCCAGTTTTATGATGAACCTTGATCTTAAGGAGTTTATAACTAGACTGGCTCCAAGTTGTACTTGGAATACATGGATACATTTATTACATCAGTGGATTCCTTCACCCACTTAAAAAAAAAATAAAATCTGCCTTGGTTTTTGTTTTGGTTGTTTTTTTTTCTTTTGAGTGAAGAGGTTGCTTGCAGTTTTCACATGTTTTGTGGCCTTCATTCCATATAAAAAAAGAGTTGATTAAAAGGCAGTTGGCAAGACAACAACCCCCTGGATATTGTAATAATTTTCCACTTGGAAACAAAACATTCTCCCACATTCCAACCATCTAGGTTGATTAACTTTGCAAAGCATTATGGTGCACAACCGTGCTAACTCATTTTTTGGTGTATTCTTGATATGAAATATAGCCTTTTCCTTAAAATGGTCCATTAATAATTATTTGCATCAATACACAAAAATATGGCAATTAAGGATGCTGGAGTGGTCTATTAAGTTCAACTTTTATGGAAAAAGTTTTTTCCTTCATTTTGTTTTTAAGTTCTTGCCAACAAGAAATATGAGCTCAACCGAAATAGGTTTTAGGAAGAAGGAGGCGATAGGCCCCTGTTCAGGAAAGGCTTTCAGCACATGCTTGTGTTCCAGTGCTTTCACTGGGGTTTAAGCACATTCTTAATTTATTTGTGAACAGAGCCGGGTTTTTTATGAGGAAATCTTTACAGTGGACAATTTTTTATGATAACGTGTTTGAGGCTAAACCCTTGTAAACTGGAATAAGGGTGGCACAGTGTGAGGCAGGAACCAAACCAGGAAACAGAAACCAGGGACGTGAGGCTGGGCAGGCTGGGAAACAGCGTGGGGATGGACAATCCATCTGGAGTGAAATCATGGAACAAGGACCACTGTGGGTGCAGGTCCTGTGTGTTACAGAGACACTGAACACAGCAGTAATTTCTTGTTTTTTGCCAAAAGAGGTCTGCTGCAGTTGTCTGAACTATGCATAATCCAGAGAGACCTCACCTCTCCTGAAGGTGGTAATGTCACCTTTCTGAGGTGCATTTTGGTCACAACAAGGAGATGGTTTGGTTGTTCCAGGAGATGCTGTTCTCTTTCTCATGATGCAGGGGGAGCCCAGGTGATGGCTCCAGCTGCATGAACCCCACCCCAGCTCTCTGACTTCATAGCTCTTCTTTTCTGTTTTTTATGAAAAAAGGAAGCCATCAAAAATGGCTTTTTATTCCTCCAGGGTAAGGAATGGCCTTATTTAGGAAATTATTTTTTGTTAAATAGTTGAGTGTGCTACCTTGAAACAATCTCCTGCCACATCCATGCTCCTGAGCATGAATGAGCTAGGAGGAGGTTTGTCTGTCCATAACCCTCCCTTGATTTCTGATTTGTCTTCTGGGCCATGGCTAAAACGTTCAAGCACGTCTTGGAGTAAGACACAAGCGAGTGAGTTAAACATGAGGCAGTAAATATCCTGGCTTGTGTTATTTTTCTGCTCTTTGAACTCTAAAAGCAGTTATTTGTCATTTATTTGATATCCCTTGACAATAAACACGATGTCTGTGTGGAACTAGTTCCTGATAAGCTCTCCAATAAGGTCAAGACATGCAAACAAATGAAAGCAGCAATGATATAGATGTTAACCACTGCACCCCCCTTTTTTCATAACTTTTTAGCTCATGCACTACTGTATTTTTGTTGGCAGCATGTGGTACTATTGCTTCTGCAATAATTCGTCTCCATGCACAGCAAACAGAAAGGATTTCAGGCATTTTATTTCCTTGTCAGCTTTGATAAATGCAAAACGATTTACCTAAGAGAGCAAAATATCAGGACCAAATTTTTCAAAGCTTTTTTTTTTCTTCTTTTTTTTGTCATTCGGAAAGCAAAATGTACTTCTGTAAGCAGACAAACAAAACCAGGTTTTTTTCTGCATAACTTAGAGGCTCGTTCCCTTTGATTCCTGCAAGTGATGTCATGGAGCCCAGCTGCTGGGTTTCTCGATGATTTCCCCTACTCATGTTTCACCCAGTCATTTCAGGCCCTAATGGAATTACTTTGAGCGAAACCTGTTTTTTCATGGTTCACCTCCCTCATCAGCTGATGCCGGGAACTCTTCTCTGGGATGCATGGAGGGGAGGCACAGGCAATTAAGGAGACTTTAAAGAATGTTTTCCTGCTTTGTTTATAATCAACCCTGATGCAGATCAGCATGCTGTGGGCATGAGGGGCTGTGAGGGATACAGGCATAAAGTTGATATGGTCTGGTTTTCATGTGCTTGGCTTCTTGGTGGAACCCTTTGACTCCCCAGCTGAAGCCTGGGGAGAGCCAAGCCCATCCTGTTGATCTGTGGTGCAGTGGAGAGAATTTTGATAACTAGTTTTGAGCAAGTTTAATTGGCTATTCCTTGCTAACAAAAAGCACTGTGCACAGGGCTGGCTCTTAGTTCCTCTCTGCACCTCAGTGCAGCACCTTTGCCTGCTCATGAAGAGATTTTTCATCTGCTTAATGTTTTCTTTTAAAAAAAAAATGGATGGTGTAGCTATTATCCCTCCATACCACCACCTAAATGGGACAGCATTCCCTGGATTGGGGGGAGGGAAATTGTTCGGTGTCCTCTTTGAGTGGCTCAGCTCCATGTGTCCTCTTCCTGAAGAGTGACCAAAGCACAAGTGCAGAGTGGTCTGACCCAGAGCAGAACAGGTAGCAAATAACAGGGGTATCTGCCAGGTAGCAGATAACCAGGTTAGGCAGCTGCAGAGCTGTTTTAGATGCAGTGTTACAGAGCTTGAGATAAAATTCACAGAAAAATTAGGTTTTTCTGAAATATATAAGTGCCGTGTGTTTTCTGATGAAGTAATTGCATGAAAATACCTCATTAAATGCTTCCTTGATGTCCCTCATGTCCAACTCTAGCTGATCTGGAGTGTGAATTCTCTGGACATCTAAGAGCTTGAATTTGTAACACCTGTAGTGTCTTCATGGAGCCATTTTAGATGGAATATTCAGTCTTGTAGGGGTGCACGTGTCAGAATAAATACATGAATGTGAAAGTGTGTTGTTTTCTTCTCTGTTGAGTTTTTTTAGGGTTTTTAATATTGCTGTTATTCTTTACCTGCTGCTGAGATGTTTTTATTTTGTCATTCTTTGTATTCCCATATTGATTGGAGGTGTCAGTGAGGACTGAACATGCCAAAGTGGGGAGACAAAGTGCAGGAAGGGAAGCACTTGCATGGGGAGGGTCAGTGAGAAGGCAGCAAGCGTAGAAAACCACTCCTCTCACCTTCATTTTTTAACCTGAGGTACCTGTGTTAAGGACATGGATATGTTGTGGCTCCTGCAGTCAGGAGGGAGATTGGCAGCTCCAGAGTGAATCCACCCAAGAATTAGTGAAATTAGAAAGATCTGAATTACAGATGCAGCTCTCACCTGGTTAGCAGCTATGTTGATTGACCCATGGAGCCCAACCTGCTCTTCCACCAGCCCTTACTCAGCGTGGACCCTTTCAGCCTGATTCCTTTCCCATTTATTGTGGGGCCTCTGCCCTGCTTTGCAAAAAAAAAAAGAGAAACAGCAAAAAAAAATTACTATTAGAAAAAGATGGAGCATGAAGAATTCCAGCCTGAGAGCGGAATGTAAGTGAATTAATCTCTCCTGGTGAGGAGGAAATTATTTTTGTTACTTGCAAAGGTTGTTTTTTCATTGGTATTTTTCTCTCAAAGCTTTCAGGCATCCATCAAAACCCAACAGCTTAATTTCTGTAGATACAATGTTTCACTTTTTAGTTGCCAAATAACCTCATATATTTAATTTTCGAGATTTTTTAGATGCTTTCAGGAAGTTGTCACAAGAGACCCTCCCTGGATAAATTTCTTCTTCCAAGAAAGCCACTTAAAAAAAAAAAGCAGAACAAAGATGATTCAAGCAGTTTTGTCCTACCCAGAGACAATGCTGCAGCAAAGCCTCGACTGCCTTTTATTAAACTCAGCCAGAATCCTTCTGGCCCTTTTCATGTGCCGAGGGTGGGGGCATTGATCTGCTGCAGCCTGGCCTGAACAGGGACCCAAACTCGGTGTTTTTCAGCTTTGCCTGTCCTCTGCTCCCCCTTCCCTTTTTGCTAAATGGAAGTTGGCGTAACAGAAGAGAGGAGCCTGCCAGGAGGGTGTCAGAGTCAGCAATGATCACAATCAGACACTGCAATCAGATCGCTCTACCAACTCCTAGGAAGAAATAACCATCTGTTTCAGTGGTTACAGAGGGGAGGAAAAGGAGGAAAAAAAGAAAGACAGAGCCACGTCCAGGGTTTTGCGTTGCAAACAGTGCCTAATGCCTGTCAGGAAATGCTGAAATGGGGTTTGGTAGTGCTGATGCAAGTGCTGGACCTTTTTCACTAGAGGCAAATATCTAGAACTCACCTAATGTGCAGTAAAATCAGGTATGGCGCATATGACACTTAAAGTATTTCCATTTTCTTTCTGGGACCCAAGATGGATGGTAGCCTGGGACTTGAATGGTGTGGCCTTAGCCCATCTGTCCCATGGACGTCCATCCTTTTTTTTTTGCTCCAAAACACACTGAGGAAGCCTGTTGCTGTAACTGGGAGCTGCTTGGTCTGTTGGGGTAGGTGGGGGCCTGCTGTCCCCCCTTGTCTGTGCCCCACCCTGCACAGGTGGCTGCCCAGCAGTGGCTCCACATTGGCCTCACTGTGTGATGTCCTCCAAGCCCAGCAAATATTCCAGGCCCCAGAGTGCTACCGTGCATGCAACAAAGGCAAAATTCATTTATTCACTCAGGCAGGTGATGGATAGTCTGTCAATGTTTATACAGTAGACACAAGCCTAATTTTCAGGTATTAGTTGATTAACACTTGAGTCATAGTGTGTGTCCTGTGTCCAGTAATGTGGAACATCAAATGTGTGAAAAAGATTAATAGTGTGCACAGATGTTACTCAGAGGATCAATTTGTCTGGGGTTTGAAGAGGTGGTACCCTGCAGATCAATAGGAAAGGAGAAAATTAGAGTAATATGTTGATAGAAATCCCAGCCGAGTCTATGCATGGCTGGGTTATCTGCTCCAAATACTTTGCTTCTCGTAAAGGCTTTCAAAGGCTGCAACAAAATGTTAAGCACATTCTCCTGTAAATTTTTGTTGTTTCTTACAGACCTACAGCTTCCCCAAATGGCAAGCCCTGAGCAAGAGACACAAAGCAGCCCTTGTGCAAGGGGCTGAGCAGCCCAGGAAAACTTTTCCCTGGCATTTTGTATGAAGAACGCTTCCCTATATTATAAATAGCAACAGGGAGGAGGGCAATAGAAATAAATGTTGCTCTGTAAATAAGGGAGGCAAAGTTGGACGGTGGAAGGGCTCTCTCTAGATGAGCTCAGCCTCTCCTAAGTTTTAAAGGAGAAGTGTTGTGGTACCTCTTTTCCCTGCTGTCTCCAAATGCTGCCCAATGGGAGCTGCATGGCAGCAGAGGATGGGGATGGCTGGAGCAGGTTTGAGCACTCACACCCCCACAGAGGTTACTGTGCTACAAGTGGGCTCTCCACACCTGATATGTCAGTGCAGAGAGGGTATAAGCACTGAATGCCCTCAGAACAACCCATAGAGAGCTTCCTTCTGCAGTGGCAGAACAATGTGCCTTGAATTTAGAGCCTGCTTTCTGTAGCAAAGTGCTCCCACCCCTTCACTCTGTGCAGCAGAGGTTCACGGAGCTGCCCGGTGCATCCAGCCCCATTTCCCATCACTTGCTCAGCCCCTGGGAGCAGAGCGCTCCAAGAGGGTGTGGAAGTTCCCCCATGGGACAGGAACAGATCCCTGTTATCTTAAAGGCTTAAGCCATGGCTGGGCAAAGCCCTGGAGGGCACACTGCACCAGGGAACCCCACACCTGCAGGCAGAGGGACACAGTGACCCCGCCTGTTCTCTCTCTGCCTTCCTCACTGGGGCTGCAAGGGATGTGCAGCTGCAAAGCCTGAAAGGAGGGAGAAGCGGTCTGGAATGGCTCCTAGGTGGGTGATCCCGAGGGCAGGGCAGCCCCATCCCGTGGGAGGAGTGGGGGCTGGACCCCCTCCCGTGGGACAGCTGCGGAGCAAGAGCAGCCGGAGCGCGGCCAACGCTGCCGAGTGACACCCCAGACGTTCTGTGTCTCTGTTTATCTGTGCTGCTCAGGAATGGGTCCTTGCCACTGAGACAGAAAGCAGCTTTGGACAGAAATTTCAGCGTGTGACGGGAATGGCAGCAGTGTTATGCTCTTTCATATTTTTTTTAAAGCCTGGCTTTCTGCAAACTGACATATTTACATGCTTGCTTTATAACATTGGCATGGGATTTATGAAATTGCCTTAAAATTAATGTCTATTTCTAACAAATTTAAATTAAAAATGACCATACCCACATGAGGAATAGGATAGGAAATTTAATTTAAGAGAAAGCCAGGATTGTGTATATTTCTGTTGCATATATTTCAGACTCTTTCTGTTGCAACCTAATAACATGTGTGAACGAGTGCCTGGTCCTTCCAACACAGCCTATGGAGGATTGTACTTTTACAAGAAGTTGTTTTGTGAAATTAGCAGGAAAGCTTGGAAATTAAGAATTCCATTTAGCAGTAGATTTTTTGCAGGGATCCAAATTCATCTGTCCAGGGGCCTAGTGCCCCGAAACAGGCGTAAGGAGAGAGAAGAAGGGGCTGCAAACCCAAGAAGAACAGGGTTAACAGCAGGCTGGACATCCATGTCTTGTTCCTCACCCTGCCAGGTCCAAGCCAGCCACTCGGTGTAATGAAGAGCCTTTCATATGCTTTAAGAAACAACCACAGCTTCCTTGCTGAGGATTGGTGTAAACTGCTCTAGACCATCATAAAACCAGCATATTCTCATTTTGTGAGCACAGGCAGTAGCAGCTGAGCTTACATGCCCCAGACCAAAGTCCAGAAGCCAGGCTTGGCGATTTGTTTCCTGCACAATATATTTATATAGACAGCTATCCCGTCGCTGGTCTGCTGGCAGTTTTGCATTTTCCTTGTAAACTGTTCTTATAAGCTACAACACATCTGGGCATTCTTAATTCTGCCTCTCACTTCATTACCTTTCATAAGAGACTCTGGATTTACAGCAAAAGAATCAATAGTTTGAAAGTTTTAAAAAGTGCAATATTAAAAATTTAAAAGAAGGCAGGAAATCATAGTCTCCATTCAGAGGAGTAAAAAAAAAAGAAAAAAAAACCCAAACCAAACAACCCAGCACAAAAACTTTTTCTTTGGGTAAGGATTGGGACTCACAATTAGTTATCTTCATACAGAGCAGTTGGGGATTTCTTCTAAAATCTGTGGGTGAGCACTCTTGGCTCCTGGAATCCACATTAAAAATATTCAGAGTTTAGACACAGCGTGGTTTGTTGGCAGCATTTATGCAAAGTGGACTCCAGCAAACAATCTGTTGCTGTTTACAGGGCTGAAATGAGGGGTCTGGAAGGGGAATGGGGTCTGTGGGCACATCCTGCTGCCCACTGCAGGCAGGAGCCCTGGCCCGAAGGGACTGACTCCAGCAGAGGATCCATCCCCTGCTGCAGGATTGCTCTCCCTCGAGCAGATGTAATTGAAATCAGATCTCTGTGCTGCCTCAGGATTCCTCTGGCAGAGATTCCTCTGGCATTGTTTTCTTTACCATTTTTCCTATTACTGTTAGTACCAATCACCAGAACAAGGCAGAGAGGAACAGGAGAGAAAAGCAACATGCTGTGAAATTGTTGAAATAATTCAAAGGTTTCCACAGGAAACATCATCTCCAAGTGCTTGAATGCAGCCTTCCAGATATAAATATAGTGCAGGGAAAGAGAGGGAGGGAGTGAAAAGGGAAGGGAGAAAGAGATTTAGTGATATTCAGAGACTAAAGCAATAGGAGTGATTTGTAAATTATACAGGTGGCCGTGCCTCGAGGAGCACGAAGAGGGAAGCAGAGGGAAGATGTCTTGGCAGGGCTGTAACCCAGGTCTGTGCTCTGCAGCACCCTCCGCCTTGTTTTAGAGGTATCTTTAGACTCCTGGATTTTTCTTGCAAAGATGAAAGTTTAAAAAATAAAAGTTGATTACAGAATAAACCCGTGCTCAGTTCAAAGGGGGTCCCTCAGCACGTGCTGAGAGCAGCATCAATAACAGCCATGTAATTATTGATCAATACCTTTCAATCATTCAAGGAAACATTTTGGTTTCAGCAGATGGCCTTCTTTCAGTGCAATCCATTCAAACTGATAGTAGCTGCAGCATTCTACTATCTACAGCACTAAAATATGTTATGTTTTAATATTTTAAAATGAAAAAGTCAATACAATTATTTTAAGGAACAAAGCCAACTTATTTTCTAAGCCTGGTTAAGTAGGTCAAGTTTCCAAATTAATATTTTGGTTCCTAGATGTAATATATTTGATTTGTAAAAGTGTACATTTTAGGAATGGTTAAATAATTCTGCATTAAAACTGGTTTTAATGAAAAAATAGCTATTCAGTTAATCAGAATTTCCCAGAAGCAATAGTTATGCTTTTGGGAGGAAATTTTGGGTTGTTAGAAGAAATGGAACAGCTTTCTGGTTTTGAAACCATAATTTTGGAGTTTTTGTAGTTTGGTTGAGCAAGAAAGAGAAATTCTACACAGAAACATTTTAATAAAGGGTCCTTTTTATTTCCTTATGGCTGCAGTTCTGTAATGAGAGGGAGGGGACCTTTCTGCACTCAATGCTTCTGAGTAGCCAAAAAATCCCCATGCCATCTCTGGGAGTAGCTTACGCTTTGGAAATTAGTATTTGATAGTAAACAGCCAAGTTTGAAGCATTTTTCTGACAAAGTTGCCTTGCAAGAGCAGAAACCCCATCTCTCCCCCATCTTCAGGAGCCCAGAAATTCCTGGGAGCTCCCTGCACCCCCCCAGTGGCTTTTTGTCTATAAACAAATTTCAGCTTGGCCCCCCCTCTCCATCTCTCTAATCCTTTGCATGAAATCATTACCAGCTACTTGCAATGAACTTGCCATTCTTCAGCTCACAATTGTTGTTGTCAGCTTCACATAACAGTTCATCCTTTTCTGCTTAATCAGAGGCATTAGATTTCAGGTATTCACTGAAATGGAGAAGGGTTTTGAGGTTTCCAAATATTTCTTTTAATGAATCTTGTGATATTTTTAACAAAGAGGTCAGAAATACATATTTTCTTCTTTTCTAAATGTTAATAAAATACAGAAAAAGAAAGAATGGGTGGGGGAAGCAACTTTCCAAGGATTTTAGTCTGGTGACTGGTTGTCCTTTGTGCATCTGTTCAAGTATTTTGTGGTTTGCATTTACGTCTGTATTTGCCCAATTTACAGCTTAAAAAAAAAAAATCAATAGTAATGTTATATTTTCATGAAACCAGCATTTTTTAACTGAGATCTCATGAGTAAATTAAATTACATCCAAGCTGGATTACATCCAAGATGGATTGCAGCTTCAGGCCCTGATCCTGCAAATGCTTATGTACATGAATATTCCCACTTAGTTTATGCCTTGGGCTAGGATTGAGAGATCTGGAACCTTGTTCTAGGTTTGCTATAACCTCCCTCTCCCCAGGTCCCTTATTTGCTCTGAATCTCAGTTTCTACTATTAATAAAAAAAAAACCAAAAAGCAAAAAACAAGAGAAAAGATGGACTAGTATTGACAGTTGATTTGATATTGTGTATATTTTTCATATATATTTATGAGATATCACTTTTTCTGGTTATATATCAACTATTAAATCATAAAATATACCAAATATATGGTAAAAGAGGCCTTGTTTTCTACGCTTGTCCCAGACTCTCCTGAAAACTATTCAGTCTGTGACAGCAAAGCTCCTATCGAGGATTCACTGCTTTTCCTCTTGTTTTTTGATATCCTGTTGTTTCTACATCCTCCTGCTTCTGGTATAGGCAGACAAATCAAAGTAAGCAAGAGCAAGGGTAAATTCTTCCATGCAGGAACCCTCTTTTAAATCTGTGCTTCTTTAGGGCTGACAGAGCAGAGTTGCCTCATTACAAGCAAATACTGATAACAGGAAATAAATTCCAATACAAAGCTTCAGAGAGGCAAAAGTTCTGTCAACAAGGAGAACCACTGGAGCAGGTGGACAGAAAAGCTGTGGTGCAGCGTAGAGAACAAAATTGCCCTTGTGGTTGAAAGCTGATCTTTGCTGTAGGCAGTTCTCTAGGCTACGACATAAGGTAGTACATGAATTAAAAGAGCCTTGGAGACATTAAATGTGACTTAATGTATTGTTGCATGTCAGCTGAGCTGCTGTGGCTGCCGGGGTGTCAGCTCAACACCTTCCACACCGGGCTCTTAGGGCACCAGTAACACCTTGAGCTGCCCTAAGAGCTCACACAGTGGTGGTTGCTGCAGCTCACTGAGGCACTGCAGTTTGTTCTGACACAGTCATTTGGGTTTGTTCCTGAAACCCTCGTGATCTGGGAAGGTCTCAGACGTAGCTTGAGGGAAAACGGGGAGAAAGGAGGATGTTAATCTGTGTTTGTTTGCAGCAAAATAACAGCTTGTCAAGCCATCCTTTAAAAATTATGTTGATGAAGGGATTGGATAATGAAAGATGGAAACTTCTTGAGAATGGTGGTTTTACTGCTCACCATAGTGCAGGGGATAGCTCTTACAGAGAATGTGAGAAGGGTTCCCACTGCAATAGACCTTGTGAGGGCAGGGTAGCAAAAATCCAAATCCCTCACGAGGTCATAGTCAGCAGTGATTACCCAGCCCAAGGGCCTGGAAAGTTGGAATGAAACACGTGGATTAACCCTGCACTGGTGTGGAGACCAGCCTAGTGCATGGAATGCACCAAATTTCTTTTGAATGTTCATTAATGTTAACACACTCCTTTGCAGTTTGCAATTTTTATTGTGGGTGTTCTGTGACGCAGCAAACTCTGATCACTTTGCCCCAAAGTGGAATTGAAGTTCATCCCATCAAGTGCTAGGGTATAAATAAATAAATACATTGAAAACAGAGACTATGAAATTAGTTCCTCTATTCTCCCCAAACGTCTTACAGTATTGCTGTCTGAGACCGAGCTCTGAGAGGTAAAACAGCTTATCAGATATCGAATGTTAGGTATCCAAAATTATATGCTTATAATCCTCACCATACCATTAGACTTTTATGTAAAGAAAATAACTTCTTTTCTATATAAAGCCTATGTGTCTGATGGATATTTTTCAGTGCATTACATTACTCTTCTTCCTCACCAAGCATCAATGACTGCAGGACACAGTCCTCCTTCCCAATCAATGTATGCACGTCCCCTCCTTCAAAAAAGACCATTATCCTGTGGTGTTTAGGTGAAAAAGCACACGATAGGATCTTAGAGTGGCTGTGGCAAAAAAAGATCCACTGTGATTTATGCGAGGTGCATTGGGAGCTGTCTGATGTGAAGTCAGCAGATGAAGGGCAATGAATAATTCAGCACTAGGATCCGTCACATCATCTCTCTTCCCATGTTATTGCTGTTTTTACGTAATTGCAAAGTGAAAAATAAATTGATGTCATAAAGAAAGCTGCATCATTTGTCTGGGAATACACATAAGAATTAGAGGTGCAGTTCTGCTGCTTTGTGAGCCCTGCATGATGCTACGGTGTGCAAAATTAGAAAGGTGTCTTTGTGAACACCTTCTCTAGGGTTAGGTGGGTGATCCATGACAGCTTTTACGTTGGTATTAGTGGCCTGCTCTGATAGAGAATGATGTCCCTGAATTGGTCCCTTCAAGCACTCCAGTGCCACTGCCCTTGCTCTGTGCTTCCCCAGCAAGGCTCTAATGTGGAGCTGGAGCTGTATCACGGGGGAAATTCTGTTTGCCAGACTGCAGACAGAAATACAGCCAGGGGAAGGGGTCACTTGCCTCAGGGGAGGTTTGGAAGGAGATGTTGTGCACAATGCTGTGCTGGTTTACTCTGTGCACCCAAAAATAAAGAGTCCAACAAAGAGATAGGGTTTGGTCAGTGGGCTCAGAGATTCTGTGCAACACAGAAAGCTCAACTGGCTGGATATGGACACATAAACACATACAGACATCTTGTGCTCTCAGTGTCTGGAATGTTGACAGGAACTGAGCTGAAGAGCCAGTTCAAGGGATGCTTTCCTTGCCTGAGGAGTGGGCTAAAGTTTTGTACTGACTCACAAGGTTTGGGTTGGATGAAAACATTAAAACCCCCAAAATTCTTGCATTTAGGGCTAGGAGTTTGAGAGTTGCCCCTTTCAGAGATAGGTCTGAAAAGCAGAATATGGACCAATAGCAAAGAGACTGGGACAAGAGCTGGGAAAATGTCTCACTTATTTGTTCCCCTTTTCTGGTGGAGTGCATTATCCATCCCTGTGTTTAAGTGTGGCTCATGCTCTGTGCCCTTCTTGCTGTTATTATTTCATGACTGGAAAGAAAAGAAAAAAACAGCTTTGGTATACCTCTGCTATTTAACCTGAATTGTTCCAAAATACACTCTAACAAGCTCCAGCCTCTGATTCTTCAGTCTCCCTTACAAAGCACAGTCCCTCCTCTGTTCTTGACTTTGTCCTTGCCTCACGTCAGCGAGGCTGATGTGAGCAAATGCTATTTCTTAGGAAAGTTCTGACTCAACAATGTAAGCTTTTCAAAGGAGAATGAATGCAATCTGTGAACTGAATTGGCAATGCAGGCAGATTAGAAGAAATGCTATGCAATACCCAGATCATGCCATTTTAATATCTAAAGATGATTGCTTTTAGGAAGGAGACAATAGGTTTAGCATAGAGGTGACAAAACATATTCTTTTTGCTTTTCCTCTTGGTAAACAAAGTTCTTTCAGAAATGAAATGAAGCTGTATTATGCAACAGTGATGGAAAGGGGAAGATGTGTCATGGGGGCTGTCTCCCAGCTGGCAAGATAATAGGCATTTATCAATGGGAACCAGTGGCTGCAGAGACCTTCTCATACCTTTTGTCTTGCAAGGGCTTCATATTCTTTGAGTTAGGTTGTCAAAACTGAAGGGTTATGGGTTTTTTTTTAAATTTGTACTACTTGGTTTCCTTAAACTCCAGGTCAGCTGGAAAAGCCTTCAGTTTTAGGGTCAAGCATCCCTCACAAGCAGTGTTTAAAGGGTGGCTGATGAGTGGGAAGAGAAGGAGAGGGATGGTGAAAGGGAAAAAGAAACATTTGCCAGGTTCTCAGTACCATGGTGAAGTTTGGCAGAGCTGCAGGAAGGTTGAGTTGGGCAATTTTCTCTCACTATGATATAACAAATTGCAGGTCCAAAGCAGAAATCACTGCAGTGGAAAGTAACAGGAATTACTTCCCTAGCTTAAGCAAGAGAGTCTTTTTTTGTCCAGGATTCCTGGAAATTTACTGATAATTGAAACAAAACCTTGCCCATATGAGCAATCCTACAATACTTTTCCATGGAAATTCAGAAGTGGCAAAGTTCTGAAGTAAGTTTGTAGCTGGATTCCAAAGGCACTTTTTAGAAAAGTGATGTTAAAAAAAAAAACAAACCAGCAAACCAACCCACCTACCAGAAAGTTTCCTTTATAATATCTTTTTAGAAAAAGTGCTTTACCTTCTTGAAAATAAAATAACAACCTCCTCCTGCTCGCCCCCATACCAGCAATCTTGAATATTTCAGGGATTGTAAATAATGAGGACTTGGTTATCTTCATGGAGGCAATGATGTCGTTCTTGAAAACACTTAACTGGGGTCTTGGTTTTAAGGACAAGTATTCCTCAGTGCATTATTGCTGTGAATTGTAAGTGCTGAGTTTCCAAGTGTTTCCAAGCACATGCTTCACGTTAAATTGTAGGGCTTTCTTCTAATTTCTCATCCATTAATGGATAAAATCAACTGGGGTTTTGAATGCAAAGATTTCAGGAAAACACATGGATAATTTGTTTTATTTTATAGGCAAAGTTTTCCTGAAGTCACTTGCATATACTGCCTTGCAGCTGGTCAGACAAAAAGTAAACCAGAGCTGCCACTTGAATTCTATTTTATTGTGTGTACGTTTAACACTAAGGAACTGTGAAACCCAACATAGGATGGAGGTGAAGAGACTCTAATCCAAACCATAGTAGATGTTCTATTCCTTTTTCTGATGCTTAATTTTAAGCAATTCCATGAAAGTTTTGGAGGCACTTTCCTGATGAGGATAATAAGATCATCTCAAGTACAGGTTACCTGGACTGTGCTCTTGGATCAGAACAGGAGAGTGGAAAAATCTTACCTCTGTCTGATGCTAGAATTGTTTTGCAGAGAATGTCAGGGGGAATGACACCCACAACAACTCAGTTGTATTCTTGCAAGTTTAATTTGGAAAGCAATCATATGTTTCCTATAAAGCCCGTTATACCTGTTTGGGGAGGGGGCTGGGGAAGGAGTTGTGCTTGTTTTTATGCCTGGATTAGTTCCTGACAAACACTTTCCATTTGGACAAATAAGTGCAGCAAAGAGTTGGTGAAAACAGGGCACCAGTGAGCTTACCTGGCTACTGGTTCCAGTTTGGCAGGAGTCCCAGGGGTAAATAAATGCAGTTGCAGGTGTTCAGAAAAATCTGCCAGGACCAGCCACTGGAGATGTAGGAGCATATTCTTTCTACTTTGATGACATCTGACCAAAACAGGAACAACAGGAGATTGGAGCAGAGGCTTTAACCTGTGACTTTATTGTGTCTGTTGCTGTTGTATCACAGCATCACCACAAATTCTGCGGCCCAGGTTGCAGCTTTGAGGCCCCAGCCTCAGTCTCCATGTACACCATTTTCATTGATCCTTATCTAGACAAGCAGCTTGTTTTGCTGCTGGGATTATAATCTTCTTTAAGAGGGTGATCAGCACAACCCATGTTTTTTCCTCCAGCACAAAAATATACATTAATTAAAAAGGTTTCTAGGCAGCTGGCACTGATGTGCAAGACTAAAGGGAGTTCAGCACTTCTGGGGAGAGGAAAGGGAATCCCAGTGACAGAAGAGTTTGTAGTTTAAGGTTAACATGACTGCTGCAAGGTTTTGGGTCTTTTTTGTTCATGTTAGCTAATCAGTACCATTTAGAATATGACTATTTCAAGCAAATTCTCTTCCAAGAAAACACACACCAAACGAAACTGGAGCATTCAGTTCAAATGTGCAATGTGGTATACTAATTAGTCTGTAAAAATTAATTAGTCTAAGGAAAAGTAACACTCTGGACCAAATTCTTTGGTGACTTCAATGGGAGGAGTGCCTGTATACCTGAGGGTAGTGTTTAGATTGCCCTTTGATCTTCACTTCTGGAGCTCAAGTGCCAAAATGTATTAAAAATTCATTCTTAGAGCCCACTTTTAAAATACAGACAGCCATTCCCAGAGGCAGCTGCATCCAGCCTGTGGCTGGGGGAAGGATGACACTACAGACCTTGCAGAAAGCAGCTTGATAAGGCTGGGGACCTTGGCAGTGCTAAAATGCAGTGTCAGACCATGCAACCCTACTTCTTCCAGCAGATAGGCACCTGATTTCTGTTCTCATGAGATGAATAAATGGTGCTGCCTCTTAGTACAGCAAGAATAAAAGGCAAGTCCTGTGAAGAATTGCCCTGTCTTCTGTCAGCCTTCTGTAGTCATTTATAGTTAAAGAAAATAGAGCATCCCACTGTATACAGGCATTTCAGACTTGTCTGTTCTGTGGAGATTTGTTAACTGATTTGGTTTTTAGTTCTATGTAATTTTTGAACATTTTTTCCTATTGTTCTAAGTTATTATTTTTTTGTCTCCTCCAGCCCCTAAATTTCACACCCATCCCCACCCCAGGGATGACACCCAAGTGTGACAATTGTAGAATCAGCAGTGTGCGTGGCAGTGCCCTCATGGGGCAGGAGGCTGTGGTATGGAAGAGCAGTGATGAGAATGTTTTAACCCAGTTTCCTTTCAGATTAATTCTCAGTGGGGTTTGCAGTTTTTAAATCTCTGATATTAGGCAACTGCCTCCCCTCCCTCCAATGCTGCAATAGCCTATTGTTATATCTTGCAGAATATCAGGAAGAATTACAAATTTGGATATTTATGTAGTGATAAAGATATTTCACTGTATCATTGGCATAGTATTAAATACAACCTGTCAGTATTTGATGCACAGGCTGTCATCACTTTTCTGGGTAATGCTGTTGTTCCTGGTTTTCAGATCATAGGAAACACAAAATTCTCACAGAAATTGAGGGTCAGGTACCCAACCGTTTTCCTGTCTCTGTCTGAGTCACTTGTCCCCAGTGATGAGGGAAAAAGGGAACTGGTTGCAGGCTGAGGAGGTTTCTCAGTGCCTGTCCTGGTGTCACCCCCTTGCACTGGGAGCTCTGTCCCGAGGAAAGTTGTGTCCTGTGATCTCAGATTTGTAGTCAAGCAGCTCTGTACGGGTGGAGGACAAAGTTTCTGCTACAGCAGGTAGAAAATGATCCATTACCATTTTGTGTGCCTGGCATGGAAAAGTCAGATGGCTGAGGCACATGTGAAAATAAATGTCTTTTCTTAAGGGCTGTAACTGACTCAGTAATAAGAGTGCTGTCTGTGAATGAACATTTCAGTAACATAAAAGAGCTCCCTTCTTGGCCATACATTTTTTTCTGGTATATATATTTCATTTATTTGATAAAACAAGCCTTATTTGCTCACTTTTGGAATAATGTAATTTGAGCTCATAACTCTCCAAAGAGTATCAGGTTGGAGTGGTTTGGGTGATGCTCCCAGATTCCCTGCAGAATCGTGGTTCAAGGGCTTCCCTCTTCTCTTTTGGCAGATAAAGTATTGGATGCTGATCCAACATCTTAGCAGAATGATCCTTTTCTTCCTTCACATATCTCCTCAGCTGCTGAGCAGCTGAAGAGCTGACAGAATTAAATTACATTGCTGCTGCTGCTATTAACAAAGAGTAAAGAGAAACTGTTACATCTGGCTCCACTTCTTTGCCAGAGTCTTCATTTAATTGTTTTCTAATTTGAAGAAAACCACAAATGACAAGATGAAACTGCTAGAAATGTAAATACAAGAGTCAAATTGCTCTTGTCAGATTTCTAGTTCACAAACCACGGTAATGTGATTCTGCATATCTGACCAACAAATAAGGGTCGCAGCCCATGGATTCTGTTGATTTCTCTGTCGAAATTTGCAGTCCCCTCACTGACAGTCACAAAAATGTTTTAGTTTGAAAGAACATGGAACATGCTGGATTGGAGAAACCAGCCTGACAGCTGCAGATTTCTTCAGTGCATGCTCTAGGACAGCATTCCTTGGCAGTAAATGGGGAATATAGATGGAGCTGGGCTGGAAAAGGTTTCATTATTTATTTTCTGCCACTTTTAAAATGATTTTTTTTCCCTCCTCCTTTTAGTCAAGTATTGGTGAAACATATTTGAAGAAAAAATAAAGTTTCACAGATTGTGGTATGAAGGGTCATCCAATTTCTAAATGCAGGTTCACAAGTCAGTAGTTACGCTGAAAACTTTTTTAAAAATATTACCATTAGTCAAGGATTTTTCTCTACTACATCTGCTAAAAGTTTGATTCTCACATAAGAAACTTAGAACAAAGTATTCCCTAACAGATTGTTGATAAAGAATAAAGTTTATCCTTGGAAAGTCCTTATGTAGGGTGAAGTCCACATTAGTTTAAATATGTTTTTTTACTCAAAAATAAGCAATTGTCAGTTGAAAACCAGAAATGCTAACAAAATCTGCAAGCTAATGTTTCTTTTCCAATTGATGTCTGACACTTAGAAACAGTCATGGTCCTGAGCTCCACTGGGCAGGTTTACACAGTCAAATGGCAAAATCAATCACCACTAAAGGGTTCCCTGGCTGAAAGAAATCCCCAGGTAACGTGAGGACCCTTTATTCCTTTACAAATCCGCTGCAGCCTATCAGCACTGGCAGGGGCTGGCAGAGACTGACCCTTTGTGAGGCGTCCCCACTGCAGCTTTGAATGACACAGTTGGCCAAGTGGCTGAAACTCATCTATTTCCTTTGAAGCTGCCCCATTGTGGAGCAGAACAAGCTCAGGGGGCTGATCCCTATCTGCTGCACGGGTCAGCTGCCAGGGCGCTCGGAAGGACAGCTCGGTGGGGCTGCAATGTCATGAGCAGAGGGTCATCAAAATGCTGCTTTTCCAATCTGTTGGAGTTGGGGTTGTTTGCCGTGGAGTTCTTGCGGCGAAGCTAAACACCGCTCGTGATCTGACTTAAACACGGGGCTGTGAGAGAGGAGCAGAGCCCTGGGGAGGCAGAGGGGAGCGCAGCCAACGAGCACCAGTAGAAAGTGCAGCTGTCACAGAAGAGAGAGAAGTTAAAAAGGGAAGGGGAAAAAAAAGCCTTGACTGTCCCTCAGGGGCAGGGGCTGCTGTCGTTCCAAATGCCGACAGCTTTCCAAACCTAAACCAAAGCTATAAAATATGAAATATAATGAACAAAAGTTGGCACCCACCCATGTGTAGCTGTCAACCTAATAAAAACAAAATTATCTGGCAGCTGGCACTTAGGTGCTGGGAGATGCCAGCTCTGGACTCCTGCAGAATGGGTCTTGCCTTTGCCTTCTACTTCTGGGTGTTTGCTAGATTTTAAAATGTGCACCAGAGGGTGAGGAAAGAGTCATCTCCATGCTAAGGCTGACCTTGCTCATCAAAGTGAGCATCTCCAAACTGTGTGTCCTTCACACTTTCCTGCTTAGAGAGGACAAATGGAAAGGGAGTGTTGGAGACTGGATGTTGCTGTGTTTTGGTTCCACTTCCCCCACCATTTATTTGTCAAGCACTACACTAAGCTGCTGAACCAGCCAAAGTGAGTGGAACTGACTTACTTTTGATGGGGACAATTGGCAGGTTTGGTGGCACAAAGCTGGCAGAGGACATAACCCCAAATCAGGGCTCTGGATGATTTTCTACAGCAAATCTCAAAAATTAAAACAAGATATTATGAGAACATTTAAGAGTCATTCAGAAGTGGAATTCAAGGGGGAAAGGGAGTGATCAGTCTTTCCCTACATCAGTGTTAGGGCATGCACAGATTCTTTCTATATTAATAGTTAATTCTGTACAATTAGAGGGATGAGTAGTCAAAACAGCTGTTGGTGACACCCCTCCATCTCCAGTCTTTGAGAGTCAGGGGTTCACTCTGGGTTAGATTTGACTGGATTAGGTGTCGTCACATCACATCTGGTGTGAAGGGGTCTGCAAACACATCTCACTAGTGTGGAGGAGCCCCTCAGTGACTGAAAGCAGTGCAGGGTAGGTGGGGATGAGCAAAGGATTCACTTTGAGGCCTCCCTGCTGCACCAGGCTGAAACACGAGCTCAGACACAACCAGGGTCTGCATGATGCTTTAAGCAAAGAAGATTTCTAAGAGCAGCCTGTGCCATTTGGGAAGCAATCAGGCTGAGACACTCGTTTTCAGCCTCACTGGGGAGTCTGGCTTCCCAGCTCTGGCTGAGGCAGACTGCTTTCCACATCGACACCAGCAGAGTGAGGTAACGCGTGTGGGAGGAATCGTGGCAAACCCAGGCCCTTAATTCCGATGCAATCCTGAGATATTACACCTGCTTTGCGCCCCCACACTCCAGGAATAAATAGCTACCTGCAATTGCATTGCAGGCACAGTTTTTTACATTTTCTCTGAAAACTGTTCCTTGTTACAAAGAATCTACCTTGAGCGTGTCTCACTCTTGGCAAATTGTTCAGTGGAATCTCCTGTGAATCTCCCCCTCTGTAGGTTAGAAAGTATTTGTTCATTTTTATGAAGGGCAGCCTCTCGGTACTTAGTGCAAACAGTCCATCCCTCAGGCACAATGCACTGTGGCAAACAGAGAAGTGTTTTGGTAAATGGCAGTGCCTTGCAGAGTGGAGGGAGCAGTTGGTTACAGATGTGTGAGGGCACAGAGTGGAGCTTTTCCATGGCAGGGACAGCACCTTCATGGCTGGGTGCAGCCTCCTTTGCCTGCCTTGCAGCCCCTTGGCCATGCTTTAAGGGGCTGGGACTTGCTGCTCTTTTATCAAAATAGGTTTCTTCTCAGCTGCTGTGGATTTATCAACCATCCCCTCCCAGCTTTCACTGGCACTGAAAGAGTCTGTACCACTCATCCCAGACTGGCTGATGGGCTCTGACGGTGGTAGAGGCAACAGGCCTCCCATCAGAAGGGCTCAATACTGTGCACATCAGTTGTATAGATCATCACAGTAAAAATAAAACCAGTTCTCTACTGAGAGAATTTCAGAGGATCTCCTGGTATCATTGTGTACTACAATATTTGCATTAAAGGTTTCCCAGTTAAGAGCATTCCATGGACAGGCACTTACACATGTAGTGCTCCTCTCTTAAATCTGAAGTAAATATGGCACTCAGAGAGTGGCCATGAATTACTGGTCCTCTCTCCTCTGACACACATCCCCCATGTGCACTTCCACACAAGCATATGTAACCCTACCTAGCTATTTAGGGACATTTGCATGACCTCAGAGGTCTTCATGGCTGAAAGGAAATTTTCATTACAAATGATCTATGTGAAGACACAATTTGTCATAGCCAGCCTCCTAATGGTTAGCTGCAATACACATAAATAGGTGTGCTATGCATTGTTTATCTGGCTCTTATGTGTAATTAAGGTTGTTGTAGAAAGATTTGCTTCCAATTCCCTCTGCCTGTGGGTCTGTGGAATGTCTGCCAAGATCTTGCTTCACGTCACTCATTGCAGTGTGGAGGCTGCTGGAGTTTGCTCTTGTGTATCAATTATATATCTTGTGTCAAGATAATAAAGGAGCAAAAATGGAAGTGTTTGTACAGCAAACACGAAGATCCAAGTGAAGCTGCAAGGCCAGCTAATCTGGGTTTAAACCATGGATCCTTTGCACTTCCTGGAGCTTTAAACAGTAGCCATGTAACTCCTTTCTTCTGACACCAGGGATAACCCATTTTTTTCACAAAAGATACGATGCAAAGCCCAGTGAAGGGAATTTTGTCGTGGATATCAGATATGCAATATTGCCAGCAAGGGTGACCAACCACTAAAACCTGCTCCCATGAGATGCAGGAGACTCTGGTCTCGTTTTAGCAATTTAAAAAATTGCGTTCATGCTAAAGTAGTCATCCAGTATCCCAAAAAGGTTAGCAGTGAGATAGACACCACCAGAGTCAGTACAGCCAGTCTGAGATGCACTGAAATCACTGCAGAAGCACCTGTTTTTCTCCACAGACTGCTGCAGGAGCCTTAAGGAGTAATTTAGACCAGATAGTTGACTTCTAGAGAGCTGAATTTATATTTTGTTGGGTTTGTCTTGCCCCTCAAGGCTTTCCAAGACATGCTGTCACTGCAGCCCTTGTTTCCTGGTTGAGATGTCTGGATCACCGGCTGCAAACTGTGGGATGTGCAATGCAGGACAAGAGCCTGGATAACAGCTTGGATAATCTCAATGGTGCCTTCCTTCCTTAAAATCTCAGATTTGAAGACAGGGCCTGGACTGCAGTACAGATTTTGCACATCTAGTTGAAGAGGTCAGAAATGAGAGAGCAGACATGATGCACAGAGGTGCTGTCTGAAGCTGCAGATGCTTTTCCAGACAGGAGATCTGCACATGGGGAGAGCTCGAACAATAGACCATTCAGGAAGGTCTCTCTGGGACAGCTCGTGGGTTGTTTTGCCCGCAGAATCTCCTTTGGAAAAGATATTCTTTCCTCACTCTCGAGAGATTGAGACAGAGTAATGTCACTAAAACAATGCCTCAGAAAGACGTTCCAGGGAGGTTCCTCTTTAGTCTTATTTGAAATGTTAGAAGACCAAATTTTTGTGTGTGTTTTTGTTCTAATGATACATTCTTGCAAGGATTCAATCTGTCATCAGAGGGTGTATGAAATTCCCTCTGACAATTATGGGGGTTCCACCCATAGATCAAAAAAAAAAAAAGAAAGAAAAAAAGAAAAGGCAGAAAGAAAGAACAGCTCCCTGCCTATCAGCAGCCCCAAGCCCCACATCTGCACTGTGCCAAGGGCTGCACAGCATGGAAGTTGTGATCATTCCTGTCAGAAATCAGGGCTGTTAGCTCAGAAGGACTCAGAAGATTTCGCACGGGCAGCACTCGCACGCACCCAAATCAGCAGCAGGGATCACAGCCCGTCGTGTGCGGGGTTTGGGGTGGAACTCCTGCTACAGCCCGTCGTGTGCGGGGTTTGGGGTGCAACTCCTGCTGCAGGTCACCCATGGCAGCCGCTCCTGCCTCCTCCTCCTCACCCCCTCCATCTCCAGGGTTTGGGGTGGAACTCCTGCTGCAGGTCACCCATGGCAGCCGCTCCTGCCTCCTCCTCCTCACCCCCTCCATCTCCAGCTCCGCATCCACGCGGATCCCTGGCTCCGTTGTCGTCGGCAGCACCGGGAATGGCTCCTCGCTCCGGGTGCAGCCGGGCTGTGCTCGGTGCCAGAACGCTTTGGAAGGAAATCATTCCGAGTCAGCCTAATGCCATAACAAGCTCTGCAACAGCTGCAGCAGTGATATGCTGGCAAGCTGTGTTGACCTTTTAAAATGAATAAAGAATGACTATTTCCACAGTACATATAACTCTTGTCCCAAACCCTATCTGTGTGCCCAGACAGCACAGGCATGCTGCTGAATTTGCAAGGAAGCATTTTTTTATTTTTGCCTCTTTTCTTTTTTTTTTTACTGTCAAATTTTATCAAAGCCTGTAAAATTATTTCACAAAGGTTAATCCTCTGAAGTTTAAAGTCAAAATATCCCATTCTAGAAGATGGCAAACAGGCTCTGAGAGGTTAAGGAATTTTGTAGTGATCATACAGTGCACTTGTAAAAGCCATGAGAATAAAACCTGGAACTTTCAGGTCTCAGTTCCCTGTTAATCCCAGCTCCATCCTTTAAAGAAATGAGTAATTGAAGAAACAGGGTGTGTATACAGTGATCTTTTCCAGCAGTCTGCAGTCTAGAGATTTCCCAAGCCAGAGAATCTGAAACCCAAATCTTGTTTACTGGCCACTTAACAATCTCCTCCACATGTTTGCCTTTCATCCAACACCTATTGCTGTCTTATAAGACAGGATGGAGGTCAAATGTTTGGAGATCTTCACTCCACATCTGGTAATCTGGCACCATCCCTTGGAGAAGAGAGATTGTACTGAAAAAAATCCAATTAAAAAAGGATGTATCATAATTTAGTGGAGACTAACTTGTTTTGCCAGGCTCCTGGCTACCTGTCAGCTCACCTAGAGAGTTTTTGAAGGTCCTCAGCCCTTCCACAAATTTTCAGATTAGAAATATTTGAGTGCTTAATTTCAAATTAAAAAAAAAAAAAAAACAAAACAAAAAACAAAAGGCCAAATACCAAGCTAGACCTTTCATTAGTGAGTTCTCATGGATGAGGGCAAACTGGCCACGCTCCTTTCTACACCAGTGGCTCTGGTTCCGATATCTGGAAATCCAGCTGATATTTTCTGATGGGGCAGAAGCTTCCTGTATGACCCAATGAAAAATATATATTTGTGTGCCTCAGTTACCCTTGACAAAAAAGGAGACAACAGCCCTTACACTCCCCAGATGATGGCAAAGACAGGGGTACACAAGCTCTGGAGCCACACAAATGGCCTTGGGTATGTATTGAATTGTAGCTTTTTCAGTGATGCAGTAGGAAAAATTCATCTATTGATCCAAAGCTTAAGAGACACCAAGTTTATGGGAAATAAATATATTTCCATTAGTGTGCTTTCATATTACACCCACATTCAAAAACCATTGGTGAAATTGTTACAGCTGCATTGTCAGGAATGTGGATTTACTGAAACTGCTATTTTCTTGCTGGAAAGAGGGTTAGCTTAGCAAAGTTTTCATCACTAGATAGTTTTTGAAATGTTCCAGATTTATCCAAATGCTTCCTTTTAATATTTTCCAAATTAAATTTTTTCTTCTAGCTTTTGGGGAAAAGAAGTCATTCAATGCCTACAAAAATAGTCTTAATTAAATTAAACATTTTTAAAGTGTTTGAGAGAAAATGTTTCACTTGGCCTGTGCTGTGTCTCCCACTCACAGCAATTGTCATACTGGACTTTCATCTCAGTTCAGGATAGAACTCTTTTTCTAAAACAGTGACTATCTTCATGGATGGAAAAAAAATTCCCACCCAATTTTAATGTCCACAAAAGGCCACAAAAGCTGTTTTTTAAAATGAAGATGCATTAAAATCAAGGCTGTTGTCAATGAATCATAAAAGTGGGCTTGCTTGTTGAAGTTTCCATCATTTTCTAGGAAAACTCTGATTTTCTACCTCACTCTGCACAGGCAAACAGTGTAGGCTGGAGACATTGTGGTCCATATGGAGAGGAATGCTGAACCCAAGCCAGATGTTTGTAAACGTTAACTTTGAAATGTGGCACAATACCACAAGCTGTCAAGTTGTGTAAAAGCTTAAGCAAAGACAAAAACAGAACGTAATATTTACCAGATGAGATTTCTCTGTAATCTTGTTGGAATTTTGGGAGTATCCAACTTTCATGGATTTTGAAATGAGCCCTGTATCATTTTTTTTCCCCTTTTCTCTATCTCTTTTATGAAGAGGGATAAGGGAAAACCCATGCTAATAAAAAGGAAACATTTTACATGGGCAAACAATGGACTTAGAATGTCCTTGGGCAATTTCAGTTGGGTATATATTTTCTTGAGGACTGTATCCCATGAAAGATGCACATTTTTGGCATCATATTTAAAGACTTTTCCTGAAAAAAAAAATCTATTTCTGGAACAATTTACTAAATTGGTAGTAAGTAGGACAATACCATGGTATTAACAACATTTTTTATAATGCCTGAATTATTGCAGTAACATATGTTAGAACAGTGCAAAGCCATCCAACACATTTTACATCTTTCGCCAAAAATAATTTAGTTCACCCATATAAAAAGAGATGAGTAAAATATTTCACTACTTGAATTAAAGACATACAACTCAATCCAGAAATAAAGTACTAACTCAAGCAGACTAAGGTGACATATTTTGCTCTCTGCTGAGAAAATTCTTATCCTCTTTTGCCTTCCTGCTTTTAATTTTTTTGAGCCCCCAATATTTCCAAACCACTGTTTTCTACAGCACCAGGATGGGTCCCTATTAGACCTCTTCTCTCAGTAATTAAAAAATAAAAGCCTGTCTGTAGATGTGGTCCCAGGGCTTTTTACACTGCTCACCCAGGCCAAGAGGAGCAGACTCAGCCCCATGAAGAATTGCTGAGACCTCACCTGGGAGCAGGGAATGGGTTGTGAGGACATTCCCCACCCAACAGAGACATTGCTGCCTCTGAACCTGGAATCAAAAGTGTCTTGGGGGGAGCAACCAGTTTCTGCCATGCCTCAGCTGGCAGAAGACCAAGAAGGGATCCTGTCCAGCTGGCAGGATTTGCTGCAGCCACTGGGCTGCTCAGTATCACCCTGGATGGGATTGGCAGGGACCTCGCTGCGGAATCTGGGATTTCTCCAGTGTTTTGACACACCTCCCTGGGACTTGGGTTTGCTGTGAGAGAGATGCACAGCATATATGTTGTGGTGGTGAAGAAAACATTTGTTGAAAGAGTGGCTGAATTGGCGCCAGCAGTTCTGACTTTTTCAAAATATCCCCAAGATCCGAAAATAGCAAATGCACAAATCTGCAAAGAATGATGGGCTATTTTGAGGGTTATGTTGGATCCGGTTCCCAGCATCAAGGAAGAGAGAGCAGGGCATTCTGTTGAATTTCTGCTAAAACATGACTGGGAACAGTGATTTGTATCACTTTATACTCACCAGAGCCATAGAGATTGTTGTTTGTGTTGCTTTGTTTTGCTGTTTGTGCCAACAGCAATTGAATTTAAGGACTTCATTTTCCAGGAAGTCTCCGTCCAGCTACTGAACCCGTGTGCTCATCATTTAGTGCTCAAACAATAGAATGTGACTGTACAAATAGTGCTTGTGTGCACAAATCAAGTAATTAGCATGTTAGTTAATTTGCATTGCAAATTGAGTGCCAAACTTTCAGTACTTGGCTCTTGCTAAGACTATGAGAAAGAGGAAAAGAAAGAAATACAGAAATCTTGAGACTTTCTGTTTTGAGTGTTGTAAAACACAACTATTGATATCTATCCAAGTGTATTTAGTTGCAGGGAAAACACAGTTTATGAATATATATTGTAACTGATGTACTTCAGGCAGGCAGAGAGCAAAGTTAGATGGCAAAGTTAGGCATGAGGTAAATATAGCAACAAGTGTGTCTCCAGGTTGTTTATTCAAAATACATAAATTAGATCTCTGAAATAGTCAGAAATACATATGATATGATGACTTTTTCACTTACCACTGTGTAGAACCAATACTGAACTACAAAAAGCTTCCCAGCTCCCTCCCCTTCCCCCATCTCCTTGAGCATCAGGGTGCTGTGAGATCAACTAACAGCTCAGGAGTTTTTTCAGTACGTGACCGCGGGCACAAAGATCTCCCTCATTCTCAGTAAACAGTAGCTCCCATTTTCCCCAGTAGCTGCTGGTTTGAGATTGTGATGAGAGTTCCCACACGGCTACCCCCTCGAGTTCCTGGGTAAGATTTCAGCTGGAATAGTTTCCTCCTGATGGAGCACAGCCCTTTATTTGAATGTTTTTCACTTGATTCCTTTCCGCCCAGTGGGACTTCCACAAGCAAAATTCTTGTGGGACTGCAGCTTGTCTGCCTGGAAAAGTGAGTATTAGCTAAATGAATAGTTAGTCATATGTGATCAACAGGCAGCTCACTTCCCTTATTTTCAGTAAAATAACTCTTGGAAACTCTCTAATTCTAGGAAAGGATTAGGATCATCTTTTCTGGTTGTGCTCAAGGAACAGATAGTACTTAACAGATTGGATCAAGGTCATGTATCACCCACTTCAGTACCCAGAATCCCAGATATATTCACAGGGAATTGGGGAATCCCTGATGTCTGCAGATGCTGTCCATTTTCTACCAAGAACACCTGGGGACATCTTAGGTCCCAAGTAGATAAAAATGGGTAGAAAACTCAAACCAAGATGTTCAGCCTCCCTTCTGGAAGCTGTTTCTTTTCAAAGTACTTCATTAGCACTCATTATCCATTCTTGCTGATGGATGGAAGTGTCTGTCTTGTTAATGAGAAGCCAGAGATAAATGTCCAAAATTCCTGTGTTTTGAAAGTGGGCATGCTGGCTCGTATTGCTGCTGTGGGTACGAAGTTGGAAGAGAAATGTTAGAGCTCAGTGAAGATTTGGATGTTGTTTCCCTTTGAATAAAGGCTTTCATTCATCTCAAGGTGAGCTAATTCAGCTTGTGCTAAAAGGATGTATAGAAGGACACTGCAGATGGGGAGTGAGGTGGAAGCAGTGCTGTACTAATGCCTTTAAAATCACTTTCTACAAAGTAGGTTGTTAATTTAGACTTGTTTTCTTCTTTCTTTCTTCTTTCTTCTTGATATTTTTCAACAGAAGACTGGGACAGAAGATGCATGAGATGTAATAATTACCCATCAAGGCTTGACTTTTAGAAAAAAAAAAAGGAGAAACAGCAATCTGAAAACAGAAATAGAAGTTGTGAGGAAAGGGAGGAAAATAGGAAATGTAATTCATTTATTCAATGCTGGTATTAAGGGAAAGCCAAGGTTAAAAAGAGTGAAAAAAAAGTATGTCTTTGCAAAGCTCTAATAGATATGCCAGATCCTCTCTTTTGCTTTCAGCAATTGTGGTGCATATTGTTGGCAGTGGTTCAAAGAAATGAAGTGCTCGTTCCCTGGGAATTGTCTTTCACACAAAAAAAGTAATTAGGGGAATAAAAGAATATGATGTATTAGAAAACGGGAGCCATAACAAACTACCAAGTAAGCTGCCATGGCTAATTCTTCTTAACATTCTTTTAACTGCTCTCAAACTTGTAACCACATCCCAAACATCTCACATTTTCTATCTCGTCGAAAAATTCTGTATGGCCCATCTGATGAGGGCAGGGATGTCAAACATCTAAGTGCGTATTGTGTGTCCTAGTGACAAATATGTTCCCTTGGTGTAGGAAAAGGGCCAGAAGGTACAAAGGGAGAGAGAGTAATCTATTTATAACTTTTACAATGCCTTGTAAGAGGAGATCTTGGGAACTCTTCTCCTGGGGTGGCTGATTGTGCTCTCTCTGATGTGGACTCTGCTAAGTATGGGTAGGAATCCTATTACTGACCACTACAAAGGACTGTGTGGTTTAGTTCAGAATATAAAATTCATATTATGAATGCTGTATGGGGGCGGAGGGGGGGAGGGAAGTAATATTAGCCTTCTGAAGAAGAGGAGACTGTCATGAATAATGCAGCGGTGGCTCTCCGGGAGTCACACAAATAGATCGGATTTAAGATTCCTTTCCCAGTGATAAGGTCATCCATAGGGATGCTTTACATTTCTGCAGCACTTCCCAGGTACAGGTCTCAAAGCACTACCAAGCCTGGAAAGGACTGTGATTTCACAGGGCCTGAGAGTCTGGCAAGTGTTAACAGAGAAGATGTGGGGAAAGGAAAGGGCAGTTGAACAAAAAAGCAGAGCTGCCCACGGAGTTGGCACAGACAGAGCCAGCCCAGCCCAGCTCTGCCCCTGATTTGTGCTGTGTTTGGTCAGAGGGTTGTTTGCCCAGGCCTTGTCTCAGTGTGAACCCAAGAATCCATGAGGGTCAGATAGAAGTCCATGGCTGTGACTGTCCCAAAATAGGGGTTTTGAAAAACTGCAGAGAAATCTGATATGTAAAATCAGCCCTGGGCTCCTGGGGACTAAGCGTTGTCACCAGTGATTTTGCATGGCACTGTACAAAGCTGGATCTGGATGGCAATATCCCAGACATTTTCACCCATAGCACCCCTTCCCACAGCCTGCTCTGTTCCTGCACAGCCAAGGGCCTCCCAGGAGAGCTGAGATGTGCCAGCTGCAGCAGGAGGGCACCTCTGCCCGGGACAGTGGCTGGGGAGGGCAGGCAGTGCTGTTGGACCACCCCTCCCAAGGGATGATGAGCTGCCCATGGACCATGGAGCCAGCTTTGGGCACAGCTCCCAGTGCTGTCCCCCTTCCATTCAGGCTGGGTAAAGCAGAAATATCCTGTGCTCTGCTTCAGTGCTGTGTGACTTCCTCTGCTGCCAACACCTTGGTAGTCAGTGCTGGCCACAGAAACGACGACTCCCTGGGAGAAACACGTAACCCCGTGGCTCAGTCCCATCAGCTGAGTGCCAGGACTGCGGCAGTTGCTGACACCATATTTCTGTGTGCTTTGGGTAGAGAACCAATTTTTTTTTGCTTTTTTTATAAGCTTGAATCAACAGCAGCAATAATTAAGTGGGAGCACATCTTTAGGTCAAAAAATATCCTTGACACAGTCTAACGCCATCTGCAACAATTCATAGCTTAATGTGAACAAACAGAAAGACATCATCTTCAGACAACTCACTTTCTCCTGTGGAGCTGAGTCTATAAGAAGCAAGACCATTTTACTAAGAAAAAGCATTTAACCCAGGAGAGAATTGAAAGTAAACACCAGTAATACAACGTGCTTTAGATAAAACAGTATTTTTCTGCCCCTTGATCTCGCTCAGTCTTAAGCCAATTTTGGCAGGTACTGCTGTATAAAGTGGTCAGTCCCCCATAGTGGTCACACACTGTTTTACTGGAGGTCTGACAGCAGCTATAGGAGAGACAAAATTAACCCTTTGGATCCAATGGCTCCAATGGATCTTATTGCCCACAACTGGGAACACATCAAGAATTTCTAGCTCTCAGCCTCATGGGGTTAATGGCAATCTGTTGCTGATTTCCCTGGACAATCAGAGTAGCAAACACTGGACTGTTTAATGAGCCCCAGAGGACAATGCTGGCACACAAGGCTGTGAAGGTCTGGACAAACCAAGGAAAAGTAGAATGAAAACAAACATGGAGGTTTATTTTCCTAGCTCACCAGTTGCAAACAAAATTTCATCTAATAAACCATGAAATGTTTCACAGAGTTTCTGTATATTATTGTAAGAGCAGCTGGGCAATGTAAAAGTTACTTTCCCTTCTCTTTGTTATGCTGTCCCATATCCAGTTCTCATCCAAACAAAGTTGTATTTATTTATGCGTTAATATATTTATCATCTTACTCCTTACCATGATTTTCTGAAATGAGTTCAGTTGTGACTTAAGGATTCATCATGTGTAGGGTCTCCAACACAGAGCAAAATCAGGGAATCTCTGAGGTTGGAAGGGACATCTGGTGGACTCTGGTCCAGCCCCCTTACCCTGCTTCTGCAGAGCCAAGTTGGAAATTAAATTAGGTTGCTCATAATAGATCACGAAGGAAAAGCTTTTTTTTTGGCCATGGAACGGGGTAGGTTTTCTGGTGAACTAGGGAGAGAAAAGTTAGCTGAGCTTCAGTTTGCTTTTTTTCCCGTATCTGAAACAAACTGGAATTTACACGAATGTTTTCCAATTATCTAAGGGAGAAAAATCAGCATGTATTTCCTATATCAGGAAATTATCCCTACTTGAGGAACACATAAAGAAGTGCTGAATTTGAGCATGTACTTGAGTCCCCACTGTGGGAAATGAGCACATGCTTTGAGTTAATCTCTTACTGAAGCACTTTCCTGATTCAGGGTGACATAGTGCTTGTGAACAATTTTTCTTGTACACATCCTTGATGCATGCATAATGCTTGGTACCTGCTTTTTTACTGATGCCCCCGTTCTGTTTTTGTTCCTTGATTGGATGAACGTAAACTAGTGGAAAGGGCAATAAATCAAGAGAGATTTCAAGATGGCAGAGAAAACTGTCACTGTAAATCTATGAACTAACGTGAGATTTCTGCAAGACTTGTCTTTCAGTGAACCAAAAATTCTGTCACATCAGTTCAGGGGTTTCACTCGTTCGTGTATTCATAGAAGTTGTAGCATTTGGTTAAAGCCAGTTTGTAGCGAGCTGCTGTCCAGAGTGGGTGAATGTCAGCTTTGTCTCACAAGTTTTATAAGGTTGCATTAATACATTTGAACAATTAGTTGCATTCCAACACGATGACGTTCTTATTTCTCTCAAAACTTCCCTTACTGCCAAATATGCAAGCACATCCACTTAAAACAACATAATTACTGTTGTAATTACTATTACATTTTAACCCCCCCATTATTTCTAGACTCTTTCAGCCAGCATCTCCAAAACTTCCCTGCAGGAGAGGATCAATGAGTGCATTTGTATCAGCTCTGTGTGCTTGAGAATATGATACCGATCTAATTGCGTGGTGTTACTGAAACCCATTTCCACACATCTGGCCACATGAGATAGAACATGAGATAGTCCTGTCCTCCCCTTTTAAACACACACTGATCCCACTGGACTGAGAAATGAAGCAGAAGGGAATCAGTGCTACGTGGCAAACTCAGATAAGCATCGGGAGGCAATAACACCTGTGATTTTGTGGGCAATGGCAAATGAATGACCAATTAGCAAGAGGGACAGCGTAATGTGGCACTGTAATTATGTTCATTAATGGCACTGCAGGATTGCATCTACACTCAGTGGTTTCTATCTTTTGGAACGGACCAGAGCACAGCTGAAATGCAGCAATTGAAGAGGATTTTAGTAGGGATAGAGATAAAAGTGAACCCAGTTGTTGTTTTCAACTCGTAGCTGGTAAATGATGGAGATTCATGGACTGAAGACTGGTGAAAGGCAATTGTGGTCAGCAAGTATGAGCTGCTGGTGGTCTGCAGCTCAGAAAAGGGTAGAAGAGTCCTGGCTGTTCCAAGGACATGACCAAGAGCACCAGAAAAGACTTGGCTCCTGTTGGCCAAGCGGTGGATGTGATGATGGCAGAGCTGGCTCAGGGAGGGTCAGCCCCAGCTCTGGCAGCACAAACAGGTTCCTTTCTGACTGCACAGTGAATGGTCACTTTTGCTACCTCCCCCTGAAACACCTGGGCAGACTCAAGGGGCAGGGGAGACAAGATGGATGGGTGGTTTAATCGGCTTCCTACACCTGCAGGAGCAGACTCAGAGCAGGCTTCTCCCTGATCTTTTTGTTTGGCACCGCAGTGGCTGTTTCATTGGAAAATTGTTTTGGGCAACAAGAGGCCTCATCTGCCTGATAGACAGGGATCAAATGATGGGCTGGTAACTCCAAAGACTCTCAGACTATGTGAAGGAACATCATCAACCTTCACAGTTCTCACTCAGCCCAAACAACAGCAAGAAAACTTTTCTGGCTCTCCATGTTCACCTTTAATTTAATTTTTAAACATTTAGTAAACACAGTTGTAGGGCTTCTCATTAACTTTGGAATCTTATAGTCATAATTTTTGATACACAACATTACTTACCAATTAGCTTCTCTTGTTCGTTTAAATTTCTTCGCTCATATTTTAATGGGAGCTAATGATGCCTTTGTTGACTTATTTAATGTTATGTAAATGTGGCTACAAACTGTGAAGGGTTTAAAGAGCAGCTCTTTTTTTGCTTACTCATCAGTTTTTGGAGAATGTTTGACATTCTCACAATCTGCACATATCACCCTGATGAATGCAAGTAACTAAGAAGGCAAATAATAATAATTTTGTAAGATAAGCAGTAAAAAGTATTCAGTGTAAAATTTGATTTCTTCCCTTTGCTGATGATTACTTTTTCTTTTCTTTTCTTTTCTTTTCTTTTCTTTTCTTTTCTTTTCTTTTCTTTTCTTTTCTTTTCTTTTCTTTTCTTTTCTTTTCTTTTCTTTTCTTTTCTTTCCTTTCCTTTCCTTTCCTTTCCTTTCCTTTCCTTTCCTTTCCTTTCCTTTCCTTTCCTTTCCTTTCCTTTCCTTTCCTTTCCTTTCCTTTCCTTTCCTTTCCCTTTCCTTTCCTTTTTTTCTTTTTTTTAAATAGAGCCTAAGGGGACTTTGTGGCAGCTAATCTAATTTATCATGCTATTAAGAAACTGGTAAACTTAGGTGGATGTGTAGATTCTGCCATGCTCTGGTTGCCAGATCATGACTACACCTTGTTTTGTTTTGTTTCACAGAACAGAGCCTCTCCCGTGTGGTTATAGAGGGTCTTTTAATTCAGTGTACAATTCCCTTTAAACTGAGATGCCAACTCATATGTATGAGTGGATATGGAAAACACACACAAACAATATGAGACACACACTTGTCAAAAAATTTAGTTAATTCTGAAAAAAAAAAATCTTTATTAAAGAAAGCATTGACTCCTGCACACGTCTCTGATGTCCAGCCCTCTGGAGAAAGCAATGCAGCTTATTCAATGTCCCCTTTCTTCTCTACAACTCAGGACTGCTTCCCTTTGTCCCCTCTCCACCGTGGCTGCCAAAGGTCAGCCAAAGGGGATGCTCAGAAGCCCAGGGAGAAGGGCCAGTGCAGGCTGGGTTTGGTTACAGCCACACCGTGGCACAGGAAAGCTGCTCCGACTGCTAACGAGTGGAAAGTGGGGAGCAGGGAGCCTGTGAAACTCCTGAGCATGGAGTTTGTAACCAATTGAGCCCTGGTTTCTCAAATCTGATGGTAATGCTTTGAAAATGCACTTCAAACATATCATAGAAAATTTAAATATTTAAATATTCATTTATTCTAATTTTCCTTTTGATAGGTACCAACCACTAGGCATACATTTCAGCAACTATGAAGGTCTACAGCAAACTGTCTATCAACGTGGATTTTAGCACAATTCAGTGTAAATTAGGGAATGATTTTCATCTTCTTATCAATGTTTCAGGAACTCCTTCAGTTCGATATTTAACAATTGGGGGCTGAGAAGGAACACTTTAAATAACGAATGAACAAGTTTTACCTCCTATTCCTATCTGTTCTAAAACTTTGTGGACATGTGAAGTTCTTTCTCCAGAACAGATACTATTTTTTCCAATGTGGATTTACACAGACAACAAGTACAAAAGTACATTCATCACAAACTCTTAAAAATTCTTCAGGGATTTAACTTGAAAAAATAAAAGCCAACAGATGTGACATTTAAATGATCTACACATTTTATATGATATGTAAGATACCAAAATGTAATATTTTGTTGTTGAGGTGTGTCCCACACTATGTTGTCAAGACTTCAATGTAGTCATCTAATAATGAAAGTAATATTAGTATATTAAGTTTGGCATGTCATAACTGCTAGAGAAACAAGTTTAGTGCAGGAGATGTCAGTGATGCTATAATAATGCTCTCTTTGATTACCGATAAATTGTTTCTCGGATTTTTGCTTTCAATTGCTTTTTTCAACAATTGTCAACTCTTTCATATGCATTTTCAAACTTCCATACAGCTTTTTGTTAATGATGTTGTTCTGCTGAGCATTGAAAATATACTTCACTTTTGACTTAGTTTGACAAACTACAAACATATCTGCATATTTTAGTTGCAGAAATGTGGAAATGCATAAGTATTCTTCTCCTTGATTAATTGTTTGGAGTTAGAGGAGTTCAAAAGCTCGTGTCAAAGGCACAGTGGTGCTGTTGGTGTCACAGGTATGAAATTCACTTGAGCAGCATCGTTTGGAGAAGGCACAGGGCTCACCCCCATGAGTGATGCCAAATCCTTTCCATCACATCCCAGTGCTACCCATGCCAAGCATGCTGCAAATTCCTAAATCCCCTCTGGCATAGCAAAACTTTCTAAGATGTGTTGCTCAGTTTAGGTTCCCCATGAATGCAATATGTTGGCATGAGGTTCAGTTCTATAATGGTTGGGAACTATTATCTTGTACTGTCCATTGTCTTTTATTTACGTAACACAGACACAGTGCCAATTGTCGTATGTCTCGTGTCTGTAGCATAAATCCACTTTCATTTCTTACAAGCCCGTTGCTTTCTAGGGTCCTTCACTGCTGAAAGGTGGCTTTTTGTGACTGCATCAGTGTGAGGTTCTTCAAGGAGTGCAAAAATATCTGAGCAGGCTAATGCAGACTGCAAAACATAAGTGCCTTCTAAAAGGGCTGGCACTAGGGTGAACCATCCATAACCGACATTTCAAACATATTTCTCTCCCCCCTATTTTGTTTCATAATGCAGAAGTTGTTGAGTGTGTGAAAAGAGTTTCTTTACTAAAACACTTTTCTCTCATAATAAGCAGGTAACAAATTCTGTGGAGGTTACTATCATGATTTCTTGTTCTGAAATCCTGATAAAGGTGAAAGAAGGATGTTTAGATATTAGCTGCAAAGGGATATTTAGTAATCTGTATGTTTACTAGCAGGTACTAGAATTACTGTTCCTTGCTCTCAGATTAAATTCATCCTGTTGGTCTCAGCTGCTCAGAAGTCCCTTTCATAATATGTCGTTTTGGAAAAAAAAACAGAGTCCAGTGGATAGCGAGGGGAAGTCAAGTTTTATTTAGCCCACAGTTAAATGGAAAATTATTGGAGCTGTGACTGAACATGCAGATTTCAAAATGTCCCAGAAGTTCACCTAAATTCAGATCAGTCCCCAGGCTTTTGCTTCTTCTTCAAGCTTGATCTAAAGAGTCTTAATCTCAGGAGTTTTCAAAGTAGAGCAGAAAAACCTTGCAAAAACAGGGTTCTTTTACCAGACTACTTCTAGCTGCTTCTTCTGGGGTTAAAAGTTATGGAAATAATAAATTCACCTGGAAGCTTGGTTGGGAGCTGAGTAGAGCTGTATCACACTTCCCTTCAAAGAGATGGTGAGAGGGTGTGCAGACAAGGAGGCTGATGACCAAGAAGGTGCAGCACAGATCACAACAAATGCAGACATTGCAGCCTGTTCAGGTTCCTCACTGAGACTTTTATGTTGAGATACCTCGTATGTGCTGTGTAGGTTCTCTGGCAGCCAGGGAGAGAGGGAGAAGGTTGTAATTCCTTGCAGTCAGGTAGAGGTGAGAGTCTTTTGTAATCACACACTCAAAGGACAGAGAGAGATAAAAAGGAAAAAAAAAATTCACAACTTCTGCTGTCATTATGAAGCCTCTTACCACAGCCTCTTCCTTTATTTTTTCCTTCCTTTGTTTATTCTCCTTCACCACAAAATTCACTTGTGTAACGATTTACATGAATTAACTTGTGCCAGCATTAGGCTCCTGAGCCTTCCCAGAGCTAGAAACACTCTGTGATTTTAAAGGAGAGTTGTGTACAGAATGCACTGAAATGCCACTATTCAGGCTTGCTTCTAAACCAGCAAATGGCAGCTGAGATCTGCAGCAGACCAGCACAATGCAGCCCCAGCCCTGCTTACCCTGCTCCATCTGCAGCTGCTGGCAAGTGAAACCAGAGGCCATTAAGAAAGCTAATGCTTAGCCATTTTTGTTGATGGATTCAGCACTAGAACAATATTTTGCAGGGAAGCTGGACAAAAATGCTGTTAGTTCTCATTAGAGATGGAAGAACTTTGTGAAGCTAGAGGTTTTTGCAAATCAATCATATTGCTTTTTAGGTACGCAAACTGAGTCTGACTTCACAAACCATTTTTTTTTTCCTGTCATTGAATTCTCAGGGGGTTCCCCCCTCCCCACACCACCGATGATTAATAAAAAGGGGAAAAAAAATCCAAATGTTTTTCTATCTCAGAGGAAACCTATTCCTTGTGCTAGCAATAGTAATGCCACCCTTTAAAAGAGTAGACCTTGCAGAAAATAGGATAGGTTCTCTCACTGTTTTTTTTAAAGTTCTGTTTTTCTCAATTATGTTTTTAATTCTCTTTCTTTTGCTTTGTGATCCCTGTTCCCAGTAGTATGCTAGTCCAGATCCTCTCCTTTGCACCCATGCTCTCCTCACTCATAAATAAATTTCCCTTTGAGGTTTCCATTTGAGTCCAATTTTCAGTTCCATTTTTTCATACAAAATGAGTTTGTGTGTTTACTAAATCTTATGGATCGTTAAGTGCCATTGTAATAAGGCCTCCATGGAAAACATACATATTTTCTAGGAGCCCGCCGTGCTGTTATTATAGGTGAGTACCCAAGCCTCCAGCAAGAGGAAACTCAAGATGCAGAAGGAAGGGGAAAATGCCAGATATTTACTGGGGGCTAACAGGCCTTTGGAGCCCATAACACTCCTCATCCTTGCAGTGCTGGCAGCCCCACACTCCCAGCAGCTCCTCTCTGGCTGCTCGGTCCCATCAGCTCAGTGCAGCTGACTGGCCCATGACCAATACATCTGGCACAGGAGTTGCTGGAGCAGAGAAAGTGCAGCAAATGCCTCTTTTCCTCCTCTCACTAAATCCTCCCCTCCAACTTGGCTGAGCATTTCTCCCCCAGGGGAAACATGCCTGCCCCTGGCACACCATAGCCTGGCTTCACGCCACGCTCTCGGCATGAGCTTTGCATACCTGACCCGAAAGGTGAGCGTGTGGGAAGGCTGGAGAGGTGGAGAGGAGAGGAAGTATCCTTTTGGGAAGTGGTGGGATTGTGGCCATACAGAACAGCCCCTTGTCTGCTTCCATCAGGGAATAATTGTCCCCATGTTATTGCATAAATCTCATATATTCTGCAAAGACCCTTCCCCGTGGCTGTTCCTGGCATACTGATGCAATACACACCCTGTGCTGTGATGGCACTGAGTCCTTGGATGAGGGGGTTAGAACATGCTCCAGCTTTGCAAAACATGCCTTTAAATATTTATTCTAAGTGTATCTGTACCATTGTGTGACTAAACCTTCTCCATTATTCACAGCAATAGATCTGCTTATCATAATGATGTGCTGTCTTTTGAGCAGTAAATACAACCCTCGAGTTGCTGTTTGAGGTTTTTTTCCCTCATTCTTTTAAAAAATACTGAGCTATAACAGTCTGTTTCTTACTGAATGAGCTGCCGCTCATAAGTGAGCAATCAGCATTATCTAAATAAATGAAATATTCTTTGGGGCTCAACAAAACGCTTGTTAGGTTGAAGCTAATCTGTAGGAAATGAATGGTGTTTGTTGGTCTTTGAGAACACAGAAGAGATTCAAGCTCGCGTTAGTATTTCCAATAGTGCCAACATAAATGTGCAAGTCTCTAAGATACAGAGCTTGTTATTGTTATCAGATGAGGGCTGGAGAGAAATGCGGCATTATGTAATTCAGAATTACTACTTAACATGGAAATAGGCTGCAGAATTCACTCACAGTCTGGTTTAAATGTGCAGTGGGTGCTCTTTAGTGGCAGAAGGAACAGCCCTGAAAACCAGGGGACCCCAGGATGCTGTCAACTCAAATTGCTCCACCGAAGTTCATGGAAGTCGCCTGGGCTCAGCACCTTGAAAAATGAGTCCAGAATGTGATTTTCTGAGTGGCTGTTGTGTTTTATGTTCTGTGTTTTGCACTATTGTGGGCAGGAGCCGCTCTCTGGAGGACCGTGAAAAGAGAGTGTTCCTTGAGAGCTCACCTGGCTGGCACTGCCATGGCCCCAAAAACTTGGAGAAAGCTCCACCACTTTCAAACCTCTTAATTTCCCAGAGACCACCATGCAGCTTTATCATAAATCTTTTGATTGAAAACACGCAGCATTTTTCACACTGCTCCACAGCCCATCTTTGGCTCTTCAAACTTATCTTGGACCACCACTCACCCACAAAATGCAGTGAACCTGCTGGCTTCACTCACCTCCCTTCCACCAGCCTGGTAGTTTCTACATTGCTTCAAAATTTTGTGTTCTATGTTTCTTTTTATGTCCAAAATATTTCTTCAGAGTAAAGGGCAACTTTGTGGTTTTGGGCATTCAGAGACCAGATTCTTCTTCAAGTAGTAGTGAGAGGAGACATGGTCCAGTGCTATGAGTCAGGGGTTATTCTTGTGTGACAGGATCCCCCTGGGGGATCTTGGCAACTCATTTAGGCTGAAATAAAGGTGTTGGGGAAAATTTGCCAGGTGAGGTGCCCATTGGAACTGCTCTTGCAAAGAGGAAGGAAGCTGTTTAAATCAGATGTTTAAAGTTAGACTCCTGGAGATAAATCCCGTCTTCAGTAATTAAGAGATGGAAGCTGGAGACCTGGACTGGTTTCTGACCATCTGCTGGGGTGAAAGGATCCATTTTCCCTCACATGGCTCTGAGCTAAGATACTTCCCGGAACAAACTTTTAGGTACAAAAGCAATTTGCAGCTTAGAGGGGAAAAGACCTGACATTTTAAAGGCAAACTATCAACTAAAATAAAGTGAAAGGGTTATTATGTGCATATGAAGGATGGGGAATAAATGAGATATTTGTGACATATACAGATCGTTCGTGGAAAAATGATTGCTATGAGTAACATGAAAATTAGTGCTGTACTGCACTTTGGCAAGTTCATGCCTCTGCTTCTATCTTTAGAGCTTGCTTTTATAGTATGGCCATCTCAGTAGTGCCTGAGGTTTCTCTTACTCTCTCTTTTGGGGGATGCTTCTTTTGGAATTGTGAAGTGGCGCAATTCCTGGCTCTGGAGTCTCAGAACTGCCCTGAAACCTTACAAAGGTTTCTGCCATTGTGAAAAGCCTGAAAATATAGTTGGCAGAATTTTCTGAAGACCAAACTGCAGGTGGACCAAGCCTCCCTTCTTTGACCCCAGATCCAGAACACTTAAAATTGAACAATGATGTCCTTCAAATGTGCCCTCAAATGAAGGCACCAATGGGCCTTCAAAGCTCTGAATCCTGTGCTCAACATTTAGCAAGGTCTTGTCTACCATCAAAGCCAAAGTGAAGCACGTCCCTGCACAATTTTTTGGCCCTCAGAGGTGTCATTATAGCCCCAGACCTACAGCTCTGCCTTTCCCAGATGTGCTAATTTCCACCGTCAGTCTGTCCCTCAAAATAAACACATAGCGTGTTTCTTAAACTGGAAAACCATGCTGGAAAAAGGATGAAAAACCTCAGAGGAGAGAAGTGTGAAAAACTATGATTATTAGGAGGTCCATGCCAAAAAAAAATAGAGCTGCATTGTCTCTGAACAGCATGTTTGTGCTAAGAACTTGTAGCACTGTTTAGTTTTGTTTTGCTATCTGCCATTGACTGTCACATTTCACAACTTAAGAAACATGTTATTTCTTTGTTTATTTTGTCAGTCTTAGTCTCTGGAGGGAAATTATATCACTGTTTCAGTGGAATAGATTTAATTTGTTTGTGTCTTGTTGTCTATAGCATCTATCTAACTACTTATCTCTGAAGTTACCTCTCAGTCAAAGGTTTTCTGTTTCGTTCACATTTTAACAGGAGGGAATTTGCACTTGATTGCTTTGAACACTTCCTAAGTTTGGTCAGCTATCTTTGTATTTATTTTTCTGTTCTAGTGAGGGAAAATGGGAATTTAAAATGTATGGAGCCAGCAGAGGTTTAGCTGTGATTTGTTTCTAATGTAGAGGAAAATTGCCCAAGTAATCTTATCCCATTCATACAACTAATATGGCCATGAGGCTCTGATGTGTTGAACAGCAAACACCACACAACATACCCTTAAGAACTGTGGCTTAAAAGATTTCTTATTTTCCATCACACGGTTCCAGCTTTCGATGAATAAATATCAGGTCCTGCTTGCACTAACGTCCATGGGAGTTTTCATGGGTTTAAATGAGAGTAATAGAAGTTCCTGGTTTATAAGCATATTTTATAAAAAATGATAGTTATCATGCATTATGGAGTTAAATGGTAACACTGGGTAGCTATGTGAGAGAAAAAAAATTCTGATACAAGCCAGCTACAACAGCCAATTCAGACTGAGATTATATAAACCCACTATCAACATTTGGGCAAGGGAGGCCATGCATTCTCCAACAAATGAGGGCTTGAAATATGGGATAAATTCTTACTATATTCTCTAAAACCAAAAATTGAGATACCCATGCAGGGAAATGCTCTGACCTGTGTGATACAGGAGACATTGTAGATTAATATGGCAACTCGTTTGGGTTTAATATCTGTCAACCGGGTCAGCTCGCTCACACCTTCACCAACGTGATCTTCGAGCAAATTTATGTATACATGAGTATAGAGAGAGATGCACACATCAAAACCCCAGGACTAAGTGTTGAGAAGATGCAGGAAATGAGGAGGGTTTGAGTAGATGAGGGAGAAGAAGCATTACATCTATCACCTTCCGTGCAAGACCACAAGAATTCACATCTTGTCCCATTATCATCATCAGAGCAGTTTTCATCTGCCACACACTCAAATATTTCAATCTCTTTAATCAAAGTCAGTGTGAAGTACTTAGGTTAGGATTGAATCCAGTCTATCATAGAATTTTAGTGACCCTCCTAATCTTTTTTAATCGAAATATCTTATGACATTTGGCTACAGTAGTTCACACCTGACACCAAGGAAATTGTTAAGTGGTAATTTAACACATGGTCTTGCAGGACTTTTAATGGATCAGAACTCATACCTTGCCTCATCCTTTTGCAATGGTGTGAGAAATAAGCAGTTGGTTAACCTGGGGCCCTTGAGAAGGGATGGGTTTAGGCACTATCTCCACTGTATTTTATATTGATATTCTGTAAAATTCTTCCCTGAATAAACAAATATTAAATATTGCTTGTTCATCTGATGAAACCTACACATCCTTTGACTACAATCCTATTTCTTATGTGCAATCTACCTCCTTTGCCACATCCCCATCATTCCTTTGAATCTTCTCCAGATCCAGTGGCTGTTGAATTTGCATTCTTCTCTGGGCTGTTAATGAGTATATTGATTAATACTGGCTCCAGTATCAATCCCTGTGGGAGACCAATTGATACTTCTCTCTCTTTTGACATAAAGCCATTGATGATAAGTCATTGGCTCCTAGCTGTTGGATAGATTTTTGTCTACCTTATTGTGTTATTATGCAGGCTATGCAACTCCAGCTTTCCTATTGAGTTCATGGGTAGAACAAAACTAACAATTTACTAAAAATCCAAGTAAGTTATGTCTGCCTTAATTAATTAATTTCTCAGTATAATTTGGCTGGAGCTTCCTTTCACAGAGTTCTACCAGCTATCACGTGGTTCAACATAATCTTGGCCATTTCTGTCAGATTTTGTTTCCATAGAATCATGGGATAATTTAGGATGGAAGGTCATCTGGCCCAAGCCCCAGCTCAAAACAGGTTCTATTAAATCAGATTGGTCAGGGCTGTGTCCAGTCAAGTCTTGGGCATCTCCAGTGGTGTGGTTACACAAGCTCTGTGGGCAGCCTTCCCATTTTCATTTTCGTGGTAAAACCCCCCACCCTCACTTGTATTTGATATTCCTTCTACTGTTCCAGCTTGTGTCCATTGCCCCCTGACTTACTGCCTCTAAGAAGCATTTCGTGGCACTACCACACACCAGTTCCAGCTCCCAAACTGGTGGACAACAGACACAGCAGTGCCTGTTTCCCTTTGTCAAAGGCAGGGGGACACACCAGGGGTGTCGGTGCTAGGGACAAGGTTCCTATTTCAAGTTTTAGTGGACCCACACACATTGGGACAGTGGAATGGACCCACCAGATCAAAGGACTACCCAGGACATCCCTGCTGTGCACTGTGAGTGTCAGCTTCCTCCTGGACCTGTCGCCTTATCAAGCACACTCAGCACAGCTTATGTAAATATTTGCTCACTTTGGAGCAAATTCTCCTTGTCCAACTATCTTCCTAAGCGATGAGGATGTGGGAAAAGAGCCCCTTCTTAATGCCTCTGACATGATAAACATTCAGCTCCAGTAACTGAGGCCTGGTTCAGTCAGAGCCCTTACAGGGGAGGAGTGCTTAAGCAAATTATATCTCAATGGAATCAATAGGACTTTGGCACTTGCTGAATGTTTAAGCACGTGCTGAAGTGTTTACTATTCAGCCCCTCATTTAGTTCCCATTTAATTAAACAGAATCAGATTCTCACAGAAGTAAATCACTAGAGTTTCTCCCAAAGGAGTTTTCCCAGTTTGCAATAATTGATGAGTTGATCCAATGTCCCAATTCTACATCTTCTTTTTCAAACATTGAGGTATCTGTCTGTCTGTCTATCTAACTAACCTGTGTTATTTTACCTCCTAAGTGATAAACTATTCAAAGGAGAGATGCTGTCAGAAGCAGCCAAGAGGGACACAGGTTTCATCAGTCACAAATGAAGTTCTGAGCCTTTGGTAAATGAAACGAAACTTTCTGATATTATTGTTGTTCAAGTCTAAGCTGATATAAGCATCTCTGCTTCTCCTTACTCAGGCAAGGATTTCTTTGGAAGTTTAGTGCTTCCACTCCAAATAAAAGCAAGTCATTTGCTGCTTTCATCATGTCACTACTAATTTCCAAACAGTCAAACCTGCTGCTAATTTATTTACTGAACACTGAAGCCCTGTTAGCAGGGGCTGCTACTGAAACTGCTTTCTGGCCTTCGGCTTTTGTTTGTTGACAGCCTGATTTCCCAGTAGGCCATTTCCACCTGTGTTTCTGTTGTTTTTAGTGCATGTCTTTCTTTCTTCTTCCCAGTGAGTGTCTCCCAAATGGCTCCTGAAGGCTTTTCTCATCTTCCCTCGCTCTCTCATCCCCTTCTCCCTCCCAGCTGCAAGGACTCTCAGCTCTGCTTTCAGTCATTCTGCAGTTAGTGGTTGTCTACACTGCTGAGCTCCCATGGGGCACTAATTTTTGTTTCAAGGACAAGATTCAAAAGAGTTTGCTACACACAGGTTGCAGGGTGCACCTTCAGATGTGCCTTCAAATAGACTTTGGAGATTTGAATATATGAGCTTCTGAAAATCAGTTTTTAAATTGCAAGGGAGGCCTATTAAGTGCTGTAAAAAATTTTTTTTTGCTTTTCTATTTTAAAAGCTGCATTAAAAAAAGTGATTTTTTTCCCTTCCTTTCTCCCATGACATTGGGTGGAAATAGAAATTAGGAGGCTGCCATTTCCCTTTAACTTCATGCATATCAAAGGCAGAGAGATGACAGGATAAAATGATTCAGAGAGTGGCCGGCATACTCGGTGTCTGGAGGAGCCAGTGAAGAAAGATATTGAGATATTTCTGTGGTTTCTTTGCAACAAGTCAGTGTGCCAGGAGCTTTAAGGGTGCAAGAAAGGTTCTAAGACGATTTCCACAAATAGAAAAATTCAGAGGCTACACAGCTTTAAGGATTTATATTTTAAGATATTATTTTAATTTTGCATTTCTTGATGCTCCCTTCATTTCTTACGTAATTTTTGGCTTGCATTTACTTTATCTCAACCTCAGTAATGTGTAAATTTTGCTGAGATCCATTTTGAGAGGACTCAAAACTACTGCTACACTGGGCTTCAAAAATTCTCCTTTGCTTGCATGTTAAATTCAAGTGGGATTTTATGCCTCAGTGTTGAAGACTTGGTTTCTAATAAAGTTCATAAAACTCAATACAGCTGCTTATCTTTTGGCTCAACATTGGAACTGCAGGTTGGGCGAGTTTTCTGGTCAAAACTGCTGGGCCCTCGATTTCTCAAACTGGATGTTCATGTCTAATCAGTACTTTAGATTTTGGGGGTTTTTTTCTAATTTGCCTCAGTTTCTCCTTGGTAAAACAGAGGTGGTAAGACTGTCCTGCCCCAAACAGGAACTGTGAAATGGTTCAGAAACAAGTATTGATGGGAGAACTTTCAAAACAGCACTGGAGCAGAGTTAGGGAGTGAAGCTCTGACGCCCAGTGCGGTGCCTGGAGTCCATCCCTGCACACACAGCCAGAGGCTCAGCACTGGAGCTGACCTTGAGTGAGTGTCTCAGCTGCTGTGTCTCTCCATTTCCCAATAATATCACAATAAGACTAATATTTACTTTCCTCACAGTCACATAGTAGTCAGAATGAATTAATGTTTATAGAGGACTTGGGAGTCCTTGGATGAATGGTCTCATAGAAGTGCTAAGCAGAGCGTGCATTGTCATTTCCTTGTAGATAAATACATATCATTTACATGGCTGTACAGAGCTGTTCACACAAGCATATGCAATGTCTCATCTCAGTGCACTCAGGGTAGCACAGGGTACAAGAACAAACCCAACAGTCCTTGACAATTCATGTCATTTTGCTTTGAAACGAGTATATTTTCCGTGAGAACAGAGCTTATCATGTAATCTCCAATGAAAGTTATGTTCTGCCTTTTTACAGTTGCCATGATGCAAATGTCATTTGTACTCTCGTTCTTTATGAAAGTTAACAGTTATTTAAGAGATCAAAGTTAATTATCACTAAGGAGATCATTTTTACCTATCAACCCACTTTTGTAACCCCACTATCACAAGTAGAAGCTTTATGCTAATCAGTTTTCTAATTTCCATAAATTACTGATAGAATTACTTTTTTTTCCAGCATGAAAGTAGATCTGTTGGTGAAAGCTCTTGAGAGGTAAAGAGACAGAGAGAAAATGAGGTAAGGTGCATTTTCAAGAGTTTACCAGCTGAATGTGGTACCAAGAAAATAAAATTCAAATCATTAGTTTCATCACAGCACAAAACCTGTAGATGCTGCAGCTTCCCTGCACTGCAGAAATCTGATGCACACACATTGTTTCAATTTAACATGGTGATAGAATGGAATTGAACGTGAGGATCACCGTGTGACCCTATTACATGTGAAGTGTCTCTATTAGAGCTGCAGAGACAGCATGCCAGAGGAGCTGAAATGTGTTGATAGAAACAAACAGATATACCTTTTTAAAAGCAGCAGTCAGAAGCTCTGCAGTGTGATCCAAGCGTGTTCTGCTGGAGAGGGCAAAATAGTCTATCCTAGGGGAAGATGATATTAAGAAAGAAACCCTTTCCACTCCATCACAGCACTTTCTGTGCAGTGAGCTTGCCAAATGGAAGCTGCTGCTGCTGTGGAAGTTGTTACTGCTATGACTGACAGCTGCTGCAAAATAACCTCAGCTACAGCATGGAAGGAACAATAAGAACTCAAAATGAAACAGATGCAGATATTTTGGGTATCCCCTTGGTCTAAAAGTTGAGTAAAATAATTGCTTAGTAATTAACAAGCTTGTTGCTATGCTGCTGCAGCCTTTTAGACTGATGCTGATGAGTTCCAACATAAATTAATTGTCTCCAACGCAGAGTCTACAACCTAGAGCTAAAGTTGTATCCACGCCTCACCTGAACCACTCCATATTTGTGGAGCTTCATTTGGAGTTGGTAACAGAGCAGTTCACCTTCCAGTGGGCATCAGCAGACTTCTGCTTGACCACTACTCCCTAGAATAAGGAGGGACCTGTGTTGTCATTTTGATCGCACTGAAGTCCCAGTGTCTCCTGTCCTTGCCTCTGTACCAGCAGCAGTTTCTGCAGCAGCGTTTTTAACCCAGCTGAAGAGTCCAGCTGTTGGTCTGCCAGGTGCCTGAAGCACTTTCCTTGGCCAGAAAGGAACTGGCAACAAGGCCAGAGAGACCATGGTCAGTGCCACGTCCCCTCTCCCTGCCACAGGCACCCCACATGCCCCAGGGCACTGTCTGGGCAGCCCCGCAACCCCAACAGGCTTCAGGGCTAAATGCAAGGGACACCTGAAAGCACCCCAGGAACAGGCAGCCACAAAGGAGTGTGAAAGGACCTCAGCTTCCCCCTGGCTGTGAGGTTTTGTGTCACTGCTTAGAGAAAAGCAACACAAAACTATATTCTCTCTTGGTTTTTTATTCCTCGACCTTCACCCCTCCGTCACGCACGCACCTATTTCTCTTCAAACACAGGAGCCACCCCATTGAAGTCAGCAGGACTCTTCTGGTGCTTCAAGCCAAGCATGCATATGCCTGGATCCAGTTGATATTTACAGAAGGCTCCTTTTGAATTGGCTTTTGATTATACCACCTGTGTCAGAGGGTTGTTCCTTATTGCATTTGTGGACAGCAGGATCAGCGTGACTTGTTTCCATGTGAGAAAGATGGCAAAAGATTGCAAATATAACCTTTAACATTACAGACCTTTTTTAACTGTCATGTACTGCACTGAATGGTGTATTTGTGGTTGAAAGGGAACATAAACTATGATGCAGAACACTAAAGGATTGAGAAAATGTAACCTTTGAGCGGATGGTTTGGGTTTTATTATCCCATTTATTTATTCTGCTGGATATCTGTAGGATAATATGATCAATGAGTTGGAATCCTTCTTGTTTCTACCAACAACAAATCAAACCATTAATAGGCCAATAAAACCCCAGGATTTGGAGAGAGGGGAGGAGGGGAAGTAATTGCATTGTTCTGATGCTAACGAGGCACATCTATCTTGAAATAACTGATTAAAGCTGGTGTTGACACAAGGCCTTTGCACAAAAAAAGCGCAGAACAAGGTGTGTGGTGCTGGGTGGTGCTGGGGTCCCAGTGGCAGCTCTGTGTTTTCTGCACGTGCTGTGCAAGTGGGATGTGAGAAGCACCTGTCTGGAGGGAATTCATCCTGCTTAACCCTCTCTGTGCAGCACAGGGACAGGCTGGCAGTGCGGTGGGACAGGAGCACGCAGGGTTCACGGGGCACATTGTGTGGCTGATAAATAGTTCCACAGCTGTGTGATTGCATAATGATAGCCACATTCATTCACCTGCCTATCAAAAGCGATGCATTAAAGTTTGAGCTCTCTTCCCCTGGGTCCATGGAGAGACATTTGAGTGTTAGCTTATAGTCTTTAACATTCCTCCTAGCAGTGGGCTAAGTGCAGTGGGGTTAAACAGAGTCCCTTTTGCTTAGTAATCCATTAGCTAATGGGTGTGTAAGCCCATCAATTGGCTGTTTATTCCCTAACCCCATTAGGGTACACCTGCTGTGCATAAAAAATACACCTGACAAATCAGAGTGATAGTTGAAATAAAATAAATATCAAGTGTTGTTATAGCTGATCCATAGTGTTTAAGGCAGAAAGGGCATAACAGTGATTTGTGATGGCAGAACAAAATAGCTCGTGCTGGCTCATGGTAGCTCGAGCAGGTTGATATAAATCCCCCTGCGATCACCTGTAGGCTCCAGCACTCGGCTGCCTCCTTCCCCAGCCCCATGGGCCCCTCCAGAGGGCTGGAGTTCACCTTCAAACGCCATCTCCAAGCGCCTTCTGCAGAGCCACAGCGCTGCTAAGTGATAAATTAATTATTTGGGGGAGGGAGGGAGGGAGGGTGAGAGCTCACAGGCTGCTCTCCTGTGAAGGCAGCCAGCAGCTTCAAATCTGTCTGCAATACCAGCCCATTTGTTTTGTCACTTCATAGGCTTTATTTATTTATTTATCTTGCAGCTCGCCCTGTGATTAAAACTGTTGAAACAGCTGTTAGCTGGTAGCAACTTTCCTGGTGCTGTTTCCTGACGTCAGTCAGGGCTGTGGCAGTGATGGGAGCTGCCCTGAGCTGCTCCTCTGGGTAAGGGGCAGGAGCATTCCCAGCCATCCCTGTCCCCATCCCCTCAGGTCTGCAGCAGCCCCACGGCACAAGGAGAAACTACAGCAATGAACCTGTGGAACTCGGTGCCAAAAAGTGCTACTGCAATGAAGATATTGTCAGAAAATGGATTAAAACAGGGCTTTTCTTTAAAAAAAAAAAAAAAAAGAAAAGAAAAAAGAGCACCATCACCAATTTCTGGAGAGGTTGATGACAGTAAGATGAGCAAGGTGGTTCGGGGTGGTTGGTCCAGTGTGGAAAATGTCCTGGGGCAAATAATGGATTTTGAATGAGCCAGGATTGGGCTTTATGGAGAGGAGCTGGATGCCCTCTGCCATCAGGGTGCTGAGCAGCCAGGCCAGGGAGGGCAGGTGGAAGACACACAGACAGAGGATGGAGAAGCCTTGCAATCTCTGTGATGGAGGAAATATGCATAGAAAGCCTCTCAGGCTGAGGAGAGCTGAGGACCAGGTCTCTCATGTCAGGGCACACGGTGCAGCCTCAGGTGTGCAGGAGGCCGTGACCACAAACACTTCTGCTGTTGAAGGAAACAAATGTAGAAGCTTCCTGCAATCCCTCAGGCACCTCAGGGCTGGAGTGAGTGCTGGCTGAGACAGGTCCACTCATGGCTGCTAAACCCACAGATGAACAAGCTGAAAAGCTCAACTCGTGGTTAAAAGCAAAAAAGAGGGTGAGTGAGAAAGAGAGACCAGGTCAACCCAGTTCTGCAGTGGAGCCAGTGAATTGCCAAAACACTCAGACTGTGTTAAGGTGATGGAGAGAGTTTGGGAATCTGGCTTGGGTTGCCTGAACCAGCACTTAGTGCTGCTGATGCACTAAGGAGCAGTGATAAAATGAACAAAGCAAGTCATTGCTCCTGGCTTGCATTATCCACAGGCTCTGGCATTTTCCAGCCGAGTGCCTGCCTCTGCCTTCCTGGCCCACTGCTGCTATTACTTTTACATCATGACTGTCGAGGAGTGTATCATTCATAACATCCCTATCACAGAGAGATTCCTTTTTAAATGCTTGGGGAGATGGAGGGCTACAAACCCTGGGAAATCAGCTATACCTAATATATTATGTAGAAGTTCTGTAATCATTATTGAACTAAAGTGCATTGAGTAAGTGGATAAAATCAGTCCCACTGTAGCACAAGTCTCCAGAGATCACAGATAAAAATGCCTCGCACTTAAGCAGAAAAAGGTAACAAAATATTTCCAGTCCCAGCAACAGCATTTTCCCCTCTATATAAATAGGGAACCCTCAGGAGAAGGCAATGATGCAGCAGAGGTTGAAGGCAAAGTTAATGGTGGCGAGGTGGGGGAGAGAGGCAGTGCCTGGGGCAGGCTTGGTGAACAGTGTGAGCAAAGCTCCACGGAAAAAGGCAGAAGGCAGAGCTCTCCCTGGCAGGGTGGTGGGCAGGGAGGCAGCGGGCAGGGCCCTGCAAAGCTGGGGGGCACAGTGTGGGTCTGGCAGGGAGTGGAAGTGAAATGTTTGTGCTCCCTTTTCCTCTGGACCCTATAAAAAAGGTCCATTTTTATGACAAGGGTCACCTCGGGCTTTGCTGCCCATGGCTCCCAGTTTTTCACCTGAACACGCACAGGGGCACAAACACGGCTGCATTTTTGTGCCTCCTGTGCCAAGGTCTGGTCTGAGCTGCTGCCCCCCTACAGGGAGCCACAGAGGCATCCTCGGTGGTGAATTTATCCTGAGGTATTCTCAACCAGATCACTGAGCCCCTTGAGAGCTTGCACAGAGCTACAACATCACCAGTCCTTGCCTTTGTCATGCGCTTGGCCAAGAGCTGCCAGGCTGCAGTGAATCACCACGGCATGGCGAGACTCTTGCAAACCTGCTAAAACTTTGTAAGGGTTTACTGTACAAGACACATTTTGACACAGATAAATGTGGGAAAATTAGGGGTTCGTATTATTTAACAAAAAAAAAGGGAACAATTTCATTCCCTCATACAAAACAGGGTTTGGTTGGATGGGCACATATAGTTTATTATATGTTTCAGGAAAGCATTAAATGATGATCTAAATAATTTTTTTCATTGAGTTCTTCAAATGTACATCCATATTAGTGATGAAGTTTGGGCTTTTCATTGAAAATAAGGGGGAAAATATGTTAGACCACTGCATTTGCTATTCCTGTTGCTGGCCCCCACAAAAAAAAGCCACCTAGAACTGCAGTCCCTGTTGTTAGGCTGTGACCTGGGCAGTCGTTGGCACTCATGTCCTGGAATTACTTTATTAAAGTTTTCTAAGATGTGTGCTCTTTCTCATGGCCTGCCAATCACGTTGGAGCAGTGCCATAAGCTCTGGTCTAGCTCTATCCTCAAGGGCAGCAAGGGGAGGAAGAGTGAAGAGGACTGTGGAGTTGGAACTATTACTTATTTATCTAAAGTATTGACCTGACCTCCACTACTGAAACATCAGCATTAGATGCTGGGGAAAAGGGATGCCAGAGCCAGCACCTGCTGGGAAGTAGAGGAAACAGAGATGTCAAATGGGGCCCAAATCAGTCATTGTTTCATTGAGACAATGGAGCTGGGGACAGGCAGGAGGTGGCAAATGACAGGAAGGATTGAGTACAACGGGTGGGTGGACAAGGAGGCAGTGACCAGCTGACCAAGAGTCTCAGGGAACTCAGTGTCAGACTGCTGCTCAGCATCTCTGAGATGTGACCTTATTGAATTTAGTGGACTCAAAATGTTCACTGTTAGTGTTTGCACATTTTTATTAGTACAATCATAACTGTGTTTGTGAAGGGAGAAGAAGTGAGCAGCAAGTGATGCTTCTGTGATGTTTCTGTGGATGGGGAATGTGGCTTTTGCTAAAGCACTTCCCAAAACTTCTGTCCTGTGGAATTGAAGGAGTCTGGAGCTGAGCTGGGGGCCAGGGACTCTGTGGGAGGCTCCAACCCATCTGTAGCACAGCAGCACCATGTGAATATTTGCAAGAGGACTGGGGAGGAAGGGGCAGTAAACAGGAAGGAGCTCAGGAAATCGAGTGAATAACATCAAATGTGTCTTCAGCTGCCCCATGCAATGACAGAAGATACAGGGGCTGTGGTGCTAAGCAGAGTTACATAAATGATTACACAACACAGCTGTGGCAAGAGCCTAGAGAGACTCTGAAGGGAATAAGCAGACACACAGACAAGGCCGGGAAACTAACAGTGAAGGCACCTCGTCTTGCCGAGGTTTCTTTAAACTAATAAAATATTAGAGACATGCCCACACAAAATTACAGCCAATCCCACTGCCAGGGCCAGACCATTCAGTCAAAATGACTACTACAGTGACTAAAAAATGAAATAAGCCACTAGGTTAGGGGGCAGCAATAAGTCACATCATTACACACCTTCAACCACATTTCCCTGTGTGATGACAGAAAACACTCCCCTCCCTTGGGGCACAGGACCCATCGTGGTCCACGTGTCTCACTCAGCCACACCTGGCCCTGCATCTTGTCCTCATGCTCTGGGCTTTAGAGGGTTTTTTTCTGGCATCAGAAAAGCCATTTGCCCTCTCTCACAGCACTGACACCCAGGTGAGCTCAGGCTGGACTGTCAGAACACCACTGGGGCTGGCCAGCAGACTCTTCAACATCTGAGCTTCGCAGCCTCCTGCCATCCTAACCCCACTTTCTTTTTAAATGTGGCTGAATTTAAATTTCAAACAAATCCATTGTCACTGGATCCAAAAGGCTGAAGCAGAGCTCTTGTTCTGCTGCACCTATTACAGGTTATACTACATCCTGAATTTAATCCCTCAGCCTGCTTTTCAGATACACTGACCCAACATCTTTGTAGTGAGCTGAGCACTCACAGAGCCCTCGGCTGCAGTGAGAGCAGCCAAAATTCACACCATTTGAAAGAGAACCAGGAGAATTATGTCAGACAGAAAAACCAGATCTCTTGTGCTGACAGAATAAACACATTTGGGGTCTGACTTTGCCAACATCTCTCCTTTCTCTAACAACTACTGGAGTGGATCTGCTAACATTTAAGAGATACCCAACACCTCACATTGCAAGAAGCCCCTTCCAGCTGCTTGTGTTTTAGTAACTTCATTTTTTAAAAGTAAATTTTAATTTAAACTGAAACACCCAGTATCCCTATTCCTTCCTTGGAGCCTTGAATTAGGTCTGGTGCTTAAAGATCTGTATGACAGAGAAATTAAGTGCTAGTGTGTCAGCCCTCCATATGCCAGAGGTAAAATTCCTCCTGGTCCTCTCCATATGCCAGAGGGATACAGAGTGAAACAGAATGCCTAGAACCAATCTAGCAGCTGATGGCTTTGTCATTTAGGAAGGGTAGGAGAATGGAAACCCTTTGTAGGAGCCTCTTTCATGGGCAAGGAGCTCAGCACAGGTAGATGCAGGTCTTGGAGCTGGCCTTGAACAGGTCACTGGACACCTGGAAGTGCTGCCAGTGACTCAAATAATACCAGGATGAAAACTCCCTGGGTGTCTGGCACAGGGTAGGATGTGCCTGGTGCTCCATGATCACTGTGTTTAGAGAGAGACAGCTCTTGCAACTGAGCACCTAAAGCCAAATATGCCCCTGAAATCCCCTAGAAAAAATATGTTGGTCCTTCAGGCAAACAGTAGACAAAAACAATGGAAATAATAAGATTAACAGGATGAACATTCAGCATTCTGAGTGAGGATCCTTTGAAATCAATTGGAGACAGAGGAAAAGGCATTTCAGTGCACCAGCATTCACCACGTTTCACTGTGTAATTCCATGAATTTCAGTCTCTCCTTTATTTCAGTAAGACAATTCAGTAGCCTCTGGCTTCTATATTTTTTTTTTCTCATCTAGTGACTAGCAGAGGCAGAAAAATAAACACACAACTAGGAGCTGTATTCACAGACAGGAAGTAACTTTAATTAAATATTGTGAAAGTTGAAAAGTTTTTACAGCTTGAATTTCTGCAAAAAAATTATAACAATCTCTACAGTAGTTAGTTTCTCTAACAATAGAACTGTACAGTGTGTGTGTCTATTCAAAAAGATTTAGATAAGAAGGTGAAAGGTTAGTAGTTTCAGAGATGACTTCATTTTAGCTGCATCCTAGTACAACTGTGAGGAAATAGGCATTACTTTATGCAATCCAGTCATTGTGAAGCTTCACCTTGTTAAAACTGAAATCTGAATGTTTCCACTTAAAGCCATATTCTGTAAACAGCTGCATCTTTTACTTTGTAAAAGACAAAGGGTGGTGCGGGGGAGACTTTTGATAAATTCCCATTCATCAGATCACGATAAATAGCTGCAACAAAACGGAATTATGCACATTGTCAAAGGCTCTTTGGACACTGGAGTAGAGACTACAAATGTGGCTAAAGTGGTGTCAGAATCGCTAGGACAGAGTGGAGCTCTACAAGAGTAATCGACGGTGTCACTGGACAAAATATGGCTTTAAATTTGATTACATTGTCGTGCTGTTGCTTATTATGTGAATTAGAATAATCGCTTGAAATACAGAGAAGCAATAAACTGATGTCTCTCACATTTTTCCAGTTTTCTCTTCTTTTATTTTCTCACCATGAAAAAAAAAAAAAAAATCCTGTTTTTCTTTCCCTTCCCCCCAAAGATCACACTGTGACATTCTAGTGAAAACCATTGCAAAATTCATACAGGAAGCATGCACAGTTGCAGCATCGTTGTAAATGATTTCTTGCTCGACTAGAAAAAAGTTATATTGTTTTAAGGTAACAAAACAGTTCTTTTGTGCTTTTCAATTCCTTTTTTTTTTTTTCTTAGAATGTTAGTGATGATTGACAGTTCTGGTGCACAGTACAATGTACAAGTGAAATGAATATGATTTGCATTGTTAAGGCATCCAATCTGCTGGTTTATATTTATGTGAAAGACAGAGAAATATACAAGCAGACTTAAGAAAGAAAGTATTTTCATTGAGTTCTATGAAGTTTCTCCCCATATTTAATGCACAAAAATGCGTCACTCCAAAGAGGAGAAATCCCATGCATATTAATAGAGTAAAACAGCATTAGTTTTTGTTAAGCCTCAAAAGCAAAGGATACATTTTTTTTTAAAATCTACATAACTAAATGCTACAAGAATAATATGCTACTTTTTGCCATATATTGGAAAAAACTTCTTAACTTACAAATAATACAAAAATAGACAATGGCTTTTGGGTGGAAATTAAAAAAAAAATGGAAGCATGGTTTTAAACAATACTAAAAAAAACAACCCTATAAATGAAATGTATTAAAATCACATTTAAACAGCTAATACAACGGTGAATGACCAAACAAATCAGCACTTTTCACATAGCAAACATACACAATAAAATAAACTTGTAGGGGACAAAAAGCAATGTACAAATTCCAAAGATAAATACATTATTTATATGGATATTTTACAAAATCCCCCATAAAACAAACAAACAAAAAACAGAAACAAAAAGCTTTTTTTTTCTTTAATTAATTTGCAAGTATGTGCAAGCTAAAGGTAGTGAGCTCTTTTTGCAAAATATGCAGTAAAATTCTTTTTTTTTTTGTGATATTGAAAAACTGTCTTAAGACATTAAAATGTATAAATAGAACAACAACTTTGGCAAAAAATCACAAAAAATCTACAGTATTTATAACTACATACAAAACACAACAGCAAAGAAAAAATATCAGGTAATGCATCTTCAGAGCTTTGCTGCCTCTTTGACTAATAGATTTTAAGAACACTTCCCAGATAATGATAGCAATTTTTTTTTCGTAAAACAGAAGCTATGGTTTTGATTTGAAACCTTCCTAAGAGCCCCACCCCGCCCCCAAACTCATGTTTCACTACTCAAAAGCAGTTCCCTGTCGTGGATGGAGCGTGGTACGAACTGGGAGGGTCGACTGATACAGGAACGATGCCAGTGGGAGCCTGGGCCAGGAGAGTTTTGGGGTGGAGAGGGTGCAAACCACGCCTGAGGCTGTGCCCAGCAAACCCAGCAGGGCAGGGGGAGAGGGGCCACGCTGAAAGCCCCCAGGGATGGCCCAGCCTGAGCCCCCCGTGCCAAATCCAAAGGGCAGAGCTCAGCTGAGGCCGCTCCTTTGGAGGGGTCTGAGATATCACCCAAAGAGAGAGCGCCGAGCTCTCCTCCTTCTGCAGGTCTGGCATTGCATCTACAGGCACTGGGTTTGCACTTCCAGAGGAAACATATTTGATATTTCCATCCTTACCTTCCCTTCTGCCAGCTTTTTGCCAAGAAAGGTTGGACCTTAAGGTCCCCTTCCAGCCTGGTGTTCTGTGATGAACTTTTCCTGGTGTATTATTTACACAATTTTTCAGCCTGATATTAAAGACAGAGGTTACTGATCCCACCCCTCACCACACCCTCATAATCCAAAAATATCAGCTTTCTAGGGGGTGATATCTATTTAATTAGGACATTAAAAATGAGCCATATCAGCAAGTCACCACTGGATAAGCAACATATATGAGCCGACCCTTAATTAAATGGCCATAATTCTTCTATGAAAAACTAACTGGCACTTCTATTCTGTCCCATACAGACTTGTATGTAAATGACACCACTTCATTTTCCTTTACACAGCTTTAAAAAAAACCCAAACAATTCATAAATTAAAAATGTGGAGTTCCATCTCTAGTGTCCCTTGTGTAATTGTATGATTTATAAAAGACAAATGGTGTTGAGTTAAATCAAGCCTTAAAAAAACACAAAAAACCAGAAGGAAATAAAAGCAAGCCCCCACCCCCGAAAAAAAAAAAAAAGTGGATTTTTTATCAACATACAATAAATATATCTCCCAGGTATTTGGGATGGACAACTTGAATCAACACCTTGCAATTGTGGATTGCTAATTTCAGTATTTGCAAGGATGGTGATTTTTGTTTTGTTTAAAAATCTGCAGTTATTGTAAGATCCTTCTTTATTTCTTTTTTATTTTTAAAAAGGCCTGAGTAAAAAGTTCCATTCTGGGACTTGTATCAGATTCTCTCTGAAGCAGAATTCAACCTCTTCATTAATAAAATTCTTCAAGGCAATTCTTTCACATGGGGGGAACAATCATGCCAGATATAGCTGTTGGAAGGAAAGAGAGGGGGGAGAGAGAGAGAGGGAAAAAGTTAATTGTCTGCATTATCAAGCAACTTTTAAAATCCTCAGAGTTTTAAACATTTACTAGCAATGTAGTCAGAGGTACTTTGAGTAAAATTCATATATAAGTATCATTTATAAGAGACAACTATGTACACAATAATCATGGGAAGTTTCCTTCTGACTGAGAAGTGATTCGAATTGCAAGTGACTTTGCTGAAATTACTGGTTTTCTGTACAAAAACTGTCCTTCCCCAGTATCAGACCCCAACTTATTTTCCTGCTTTCAGTTTCATAATCTCAAAATGCTCAGGAGGCTTTGACTCGAGCCAGCCACTGCCACACATTCTGTTACTCTTCTAAAAGCAAAGCAGGTACTGGCACCACAGTGGGGAAACAGCTGAGTCCCACAGGCCACCACTGGCACGGCCCTGGAGGGGTGTCCCTTGCAGTGGCACTCTGACACGGGTCATTCCCCTGTGCCAGTCCTCCCAAAGCTCAGTGCTCATCCCCGGGACTCCTGTGTGCGTTTCCAGGTGCTCAGAAAAGGACCTGAACTCTCAAATCCAATTTTCAAATTGAAATATGTGCTTAACTCATGGGTTTGCAGACCAGCATCTTTCTTATTCCACTTGTAGCAGACACCAGCAACGACATCAAGTGAGTCACAGGTGAATGTTAATTGAGGATGTTTTCTCTTTTGCTGGCTAAGTTGAATCACCAGCATTTCTTTATTAAGCTTCCTACCTCACTTTCTATGAAACCACCAGCTCTCTTGGCAGGGAGACATTTATGAGAAGCCACCAGCTACAGTTTTGCACATAAGTTGACCTCCAGCTCGATCTCTCTCTATTTACAGGGGACACAGATCAGACATCCCAAGTGTCCAAGTGACACACTGTGAGCAAGCACATCATTACAGGGGTAGTCATGGAAGTTTATGATGGAAACTGTAAAAACAACATGTCTCTAAAATGCCAGTTGTACAGTTATTTGCCAAGAGGTAGAAAACAGATTTGCCTTCAGGTTGGAGGCACTTCCCAGGAACATGATTTAAATGCTGGAGCTGCCTGCCATTCCAGACATCTGGACATGTAATTTCTTAAGGAAGGACTCAACCCCGTGACTGGTGCTGATTCATTGTGCTTTAATTACAGCTGCAATTATTTGATAAGAACAGAGCCAAAGTAAAAGACTCACAGATTTGGGTTTGGAGGGGGAGAGGAGGGAAATGTTTTCTCCACAAACACCACCATATGTGCAAGAATTACAAGTCTAATCAGCAAGGGGAGAACAGCTCGAGTAAACTGCACTGATTAAATGAAATAAAATGAGAAGAGAAGGAGAGAATGCAAAACACATCCAACATGTTTGCAACAGGCCACCCTCAGAGGTGGCACATTGCAACAGCAGTTCAATTACTGGGATTTATCGTGGGGAATCACTGTACTGATGGTGTCCCCCCACATCAGGGTTCTTCAAGGAGCTGAGAGTGAGGATAAAAGGGATAGAAAAGTGAATTAAGTTGCTTTAAGTCCTACAGGAAGACACTTAAGTGAGAAGCATAGAGGACGCTTTAGGACAAGGTGTTGCTTTGCTTTAGAAAAAGTATCCCTTCTTCAGAAAATGTAAAGATACTATTCCAACAAAAAACTCTCAATCTGAAAGATTCATCAGAAGGAAATCAATTTCACCAATAAGCGGTCAAGAATTGTGTCTCTTGGGACAGGACAGCTGTCTACCCTGGGTAGGTGCCCAGAAAAGGTGAGATAATTGCAATTCCTCCCTTCATGATTTAGACATTTCCCTGTGGTTACAGATCAGCCATGAACCTTTTGCTGTGGGAAACAAATGGCACAGAGGCAGATCTCAGGTCATTTTTTCAAAGCATTATTGTTTTTGAAGAGCTCTGAAATTCTGAATTAAATTACAAGGCAAATGATATCTATTCTGCCTAAAAGCTTTGATATTTCCATTCTTTCCAAGTCTTCATTTATATCACTCCACTTTTATTCCATAAGTGCTACATCTAGTCATGCAAATTCTCTCAGCTGTAGCCTGTTATTGATCCTGAAAACAGAGATATCAGTGGGAAACAGTGTAGGTATGAGATCACACCATCTCCAAAAAGGGAGGGCAGAGAATAGAAAAGCTCCCACCAGTGGCCTTTATTTCTTCTATCATATACTAATTTGTATTTGCTGCCAGCAAATTACAGAAATAATGTGTTTGGGGTTTTACAAAATTGCATGGCAAAGAGAACAACAGATAAGCCAGGCTGCTGTTTTAGTGAGTTCTGCTGATATCTAAGCTACATAAGGAAAGCTTGATTGCTTTCTGATGTATCCAGAAGCCCAAGAGAGATAAGACAGCCTCCTTATACATGGTTGTTTATTTAAGCATTAAGGCACAACAGGCAGTGCATCTCTGAGCGATTATTACAAGCCTCAGGTGGTGTCAGAAGGCACGGGACCAAAGGCTGTGTGCCTTTAACTCACCAAGAAGTTCAGTGATGACCTAGAAATGAACCATCTCTTGGTGTCTCATTCCTATTATGAAAACTGAATTGCTAAATAAAAATTAGGGGAAACGCTCAGATCTGTGTGGTTTCTGGGCATTACAGATGTGGATGTGACATAATGAGGAGGCAATCAGACAGCTCCAGTTGTGGCCGGTGCTCTCGGCTCATTCCATAATTGCTTTTATAACCGAGTACACGGAATCTGAGAATTCTGTGTCTTGTGAAAGGAGAAACAGTGCCTGAAAAAGCTTTCTCCTGTTACCCATTTTTTTCTCTCCATCCACAACAACAAGATGGGACAAGGTGAAGAGAGGAAAAAAAACATTAACAAGTTCAAAAGCTTTTTTTTTTCTTTTTCTTTTTTTCTTTCAGATGGGAAATATTTTTAGCTGTTGCTTTTAAAACTTAAAGCATGTCAGCACTGCCAATTCTTTTAAATGGACCTCCCAAATGCTGCAGTTCACCTGAAAATTTTGTTTTGTCTTACTCCTGACACAGTTTGTATTTACAACGAAGCCCTAACTGAAGGTTCCCAAGTTCTGCCTATTAGTTCCTAGTAAATTTAATTTCTGCACAATTTGTCTGTGTGTGTGCACCTTGAAGGATTCCTCCTCCCAGTTCACCAGTGTAACATGCACTGAGGACAATGCTTTCCTTCAGGCACAATAGATCCAAGCTTTCATGAATGAATCCCTTCCATTCTGCTTGCATATAGATTTGTTTTGGCCGTTAATGGTGCTATCAGTATTTTGTCTTCAAGCCCAGTGTTCCTCTTTCCAGAGACTGAGGAGTGGCATGGAGTTTGTGCAACCATCCTGCTCTGCACATCTCCTCCTGAGCCTGGCTTGAAAAGGGATGGGTTTTATTCCCCACTTGATGCTCTTTGGATAATTTGCACAGGCTCGTGGAAAGGAAACAAATCTCAGGTCTGGGGGAAGCACAGTGCACACCATGAAATCTTTCCCACCTCTGGCAGCCGGAGGCAGCTGGCTGCATCTGCTTAAGGAAACCCCTGGATCTAAGTGAGCATGAAAATGCCTCTCTCAGCACAGTGATGTGCAGTGAGGGAATCACATGGGGAGGTTTAGGCACAGTGCTGTAAAACAGACTCAGCCAAACAATGAGATGGGCAGTGCTGGGCTTTGCAGCACCCTCGGTTTGACAAGCTTTTGTCTGTCACTGCCTCGCCTGCATCCCCCCTTCAAACGGATTTAGATACTAATGCTGGAACACTTGTAATGAGAGGGGAAGGGATGCAGAAAAGCAGCAGCCCCTTGATACCAGCAGTTCAATAGGCTTTCCAAAAGGCCCTGCACCATTTCTGGAATTAATTGGCACAGGAGTACATTAATCAGTGGAAACTAATGTTTGCCCTGGTGTGAGTTAAAGTGGAAAACGCTGCTGTTAGTTTGTAATGCATCTCCTGTTTATGAAAGGGGAGGTTTGTGCCAAGCTCTGTAACGGTCTATTTGCTCTCAGTAGGATTTCTGCACAAGTGTACTATGACAAAGGACAAAAAGGAAGGGAAGATTGAGTGACGTACTTCAGGAGAAGGCCAGCCCCTGGAGAGACCCTGCAGTGGAGTACTTGCTAGAGTCCACAAAAGACTGGTCTGATAAAGGACGACAACAGGGAATAAGAGAGGAAAGAAAGAAAAAGGACGGTATTAGTAAGCTGAAATATTACTTGTGTTTATCAAAACAGTAGGTCTGTGCTTTAAAAGACACAGCCTCTCAATTCAGCAGTATTAGTTGAGTTAGAGACAGGGTGGTTGCCAAACACCTGCAGGGTACAAGGTGGGCTGGGGGTGGACTCCAGTTACTCTTTACAGGAGGAAACTTTAGGACAGAGCCCACCAGGGATCCCCCACTGCCTTCGCTCCCCTGGGACAACTCGGTGTTGCTTCGAGCCTCACGAGGCACCGCGAGCTCGCAGCTGGGAGCAGCCACCTCCTGTGCAGCCTTGGTCCCACCTACCTTGCAGGCTATTGCCGTTGGTGCTGGTGCAGGTGGGAGGGGGGGAGGTTTGGGGTCTCACGACAGGCGCAAACGCACTCTTCTGCTTCACCGCTGAGACCATGTTGGCTGGTGAGAAGGAGAAAATCCCAGAGGAGCTGCTACAGTTGGAGGGGAGGCTAGTGGAGGAGGCCATTGTCGGACTTGATGGCACAACTAGAGGGAAGAAAGACCCCCAAAAAGGCATTCCTTAGTACTCAATAATAACAGGCTGCAGAAAATAGAGAATTTTGATTCATGGATGCTCTCCAGGTTTTTAGGGCTGAACTGACTGTTCAAAATGCAAATGTGCTACATGGGAAGTTCAGTCTTTAAATACAGATATCCTTAAACCATTATTTTATTATATAGTACAATAAATATCTTTGGTTTGTGTATTTACCATCAAGCTTTTAAGCAAATTTCTTTTCATGAAAATAAAGCTAACTATAATATTCAGAAAGCACTGACAGTTTCCCCTCTTATCCAACAATAACAAAAAAAAAAAAAGGACCAAAAGTGACATCCCATATTTCCATTCTTTGTCCTGTTTAGAAACTGCTTAGATACACAAGTGGGCTGTGAATAATTACAAATTACAGAGTAAAATTCTGATCATCTGGGCTTTGAATTATTATTTTATTTGCATTTATGTAGATAAAAATCACCCTATTTAAGTTCTTATTTGAGAATCTGATATCATATTTGTTAACACTGAGGAAATCAATTAATGGAAATTAAATGTTCAAAGTTTCACAGTCTGACAGATACAATCTCAGTCTGAAGTCACTCTGTGTCTGGAAGTACTTGCTAAGGGAGAGCAATCAAAGCACCTAAATTGAATTGCTACTATACAGCAATTAGTTTATTGATTTAATTAAGAATGCCACCTTTTAATTTTCAGGTCATGATTGAAGCATTTTCTGATTCAATGGATTAGACATTAGCAGAATGACAGATCTACCAAGAAAACCTCCCAAAATATAAATAGAATAGAGAACCAGGGCTAGGAAGTGAAGTGCTATTCTAAAGAGGACTTCGTTCATAAATATGAAATAATACACTGCTACAGTATTTTAAATGCATTACTGGCATCTGCTTCCAAGAGGAGATGTCTCATCAATCATGTTATATTATGAATTCAGAGTGTGCAGATTCTGTGACAGTAAATCCAACTTAATAAGTAAGGTACTTTGTAACATTACATGTTACATTATTATTAGACTACAAAAATAATCACTGGTTAGCAATTCCCAGGTTATAAGTACTAGTTATGTGGGTAAATAATTTGTTCTAAATTTGCAGCAGATAAGAAGCCTTGGAGTTAATTATTTTATTCAGAGTTTCTATCCCCTTTTTGATTCTGATGCAATGCAAAATAATTCATTGCTGCTGTTACACCATTGACTCCAGATTTGCTGCGTAAACCTTGGTACCTTCAGCAGTCGGTTTGTCCTGTCCATGCCACAGTCCCAGACTATGAATCTATTTATATGTCCAGACCTTCCATCCTGATTCTGCTGTCAGCTTTCTACAGATGTCAGTGGAATCCTTTATGCCTCACGAACAATGTCAGAGGAATTGGGCAGGTCCTGCTCATTCCATTTTCTCCTGTGACCAGGGACTACTGAGCTGAGCGAGCAGCTGCAGAATAGGTTCATAGGCCTTTACCAATAGAAATGTATTTATATTTAAACAGCTTACTAAACCTTTAATATCAAAATGCAGAAAGTTAGTCCTGCACATAAATATTTCCATGACTGGGACTGCAGACCATAAGCTCTTCACGCCATGGAATGTGTGATTTGTATGACTTACATTTTTGTGGCATTCACTGTACTGACACTAAAACACAAAATCTAAGTGCCTGTGTCACATTTTACTGACTCAGTGAAGTCAAAGTAATACTACTTAAAATGCAAGTGGAATATAAACAATCAAACTTAGGCCCAGTAGTAATTCATAATCTTTATAAAGGTTATGAATATATTATTTACTCAGAAGTTGAGGACTGTGTTTCTTATTTAGAGAGTATAAGGTAAGTTATGAAACTATCAGACTAAATCATGAGAGATATTATTCTTTGTAAGCTCCTATAAGACTCCCAAATAAAAAAAAAATTAATAATAATAATATTAAAACAGAGTAGAGAATTTCTGGCAACACTAAGGTCTTCAAAGTGCATCAAAGATCAGTGCCTTGGAGAGGAGAGAAAAGACCAAGTTCTATTTCAAGTGCTCAAAACACAAAATAAATATTGAGCATCACAGAAAATCTACCACCTCCTTCTAATAAAAATGTGCATAATAGAGAAAGTACATAAAATACTCACTGGCATAGGGAGAATTGGCAGCAGATCCATTCAGGAAGGTTGGAGAACCGCCTAAATTGGACATTCCAGCATTCCCATAGCCATTCATGCTTGTTGTGACAGAGTTGTAGTTTGTCTGCTGCGGGGTGGTGCTTGGCACGTAGCCATGAGGTGACACACTGCTGGAGTTGCGAGTGAAACCTTGTGTGGGGAGGGAACACAGTCAGAAACTGGAATGAGCCCCACAACAGCTTCCTACACAAACCAAGGGGGAGCTCAGTCCGGCCAGGGAGCACGGGGAGGGACAGGACTGACCCCCAGCACCACCAGGTACCCAAACTGGGACCCCTCCCTGCCCAGGTGGCTGCTGGAAGGAGCACAAAGCCAGAGGAGGGAGGCTGGAGCCTCCAGAGCTCCCCAGGCAACCCCGGGATGCCCTGGAGCAAAGATCACCGCTGGGTGTTAGACGAACACTCGCTCTGAAAGCGCTGCTTGTAGGAAGTGGAGTAAACATGACCTACATTTTCAGAGTGAGGAGTCCAGACCCACTCAAGGTATGTTAAAAGCACGTGATTGTTGTTAACTCTTTTCTGATGTCGCTGTCATTTAACACATTTCAGATGCTCACTGCACACTTCAGGAAATGTAGTGTATTTCTCCAGCTAGTGGGATACCCTTTGTCTTTTTGCCTTGGTCTTATCATTATGTTGGTGGGAAATGAGCATCAAATTGGACAGCAAGTTAAAATTTGAATCTCTACCTAATTCTGGAAATGATGTTTTAGGAAACTCATATTCAAACAGTCAAAGAAAGATTTGTTTCTAGAAGCACAGAAATACAAAAATGCATCTTCACCCCTAGAAGAAAAATCACCAATTTTTGTTCCTAACACACAGCATGAAATATTTCAATCTAAAAATAATTTTGTATTTTTTTAGTGGAATCCAAAACATTTTTGTCTGCTCTTCTAGAAAACAGCCTCATCCTAACACTTTCTCATTAAAGTGTATTTTTAAATAAATTTTTAAGTTGGATAATATATAGAATGGAGCAAAGGAGAGGGCAAAATGCAAAGGGCTTTTATAAAAGTGTTCTTCACCTATTTTTTATTTTTAACTGTGGGAATTAAACCAATACTGATTTTATACAAAATGAAAACCATTTTATTTTAAAAATTGGACAAGCTCTGAAAATATCTTTGTAAATATTTGTATTCTTTGCTCGTTGTAAAATTTATGAAAGTCTCGAACTCTGAAAAAAATACAGTTCTAATCTCTTGCAAAACAAACCCAAATTAAGCAGATAAACATTCAAGGGATAATTTCATGTTACAAAGAAGTGCTACACAAGGCCCAGACTGAGAGATCATCCATGCTCAGGAAAATATATAAGCAAGTACTTAACACTAAGTACATGCTGAAGCCAATTAAAATTAGTAGGATTTAAACACAAATACAAGTGTTACTGTGGGCAGAATGCAAAGCTATCTAGAGACATGCAGAAGCACTTTTCCCGAGTTAGGGCAGCCCCATCCTGTGTCATTCCAAGGGTCTGGGATGGGCTGCCCAGCCCTGCTCCCAGCCCTGAGCCAGCCCTCTGCCACCGCCCTGCACGTCCCCCTGACTCCTATCAGAAAAGATCCATAGGGAGAGGAAGATGAGTCTTCTCCTGACCCTGGTTGGTGGCTTGGGAGGCTTCGGAGACATTGACAGCGAGCTGGCCACTGAAGGAATTCACTCCCATCATTCCCGCGTGGACGGAGGTGTTGGCGAGGGCGGGGAGCTGGTTGTGGTTGCGGGGGACGCTGTAGAGCGCTTCGGCAATGTCTGCAGCTCTCTTCAGGATTATTTCCTACAGGATAAGAAGGGAAAAAAAAATAGAAGAGTTACCAATGAGGCTCTGACAAACCTCTTCTTACAGCCTCAAATGAAACAGTTCCTTGCCCAAAGGCTAAAAGTAGATGCTTTTCTTTCCAAACCAGCTGGCTGACTGAGAGCTAATGCTTGCAGGAGCTGCTGCCTTGCTGATAAATCCTGACATCTGTGGTAAGAGAGGTGAGAGTCTCAGTCCCTGCGGCCACACTCAGTATAAAAAGACCAACTGGCATGATGGGGCTGGAGCCTGGACTTGCTCCACCTTAGTGCTCTCTTTAGGGGAAGAGGGAAAAGTCACTGATGGCAAGACATAATGCACATCACCCATATTATATAGGATCTGGTGAAAGTGGGCAAATGCCTCCATGATGCTTTTACAAAATTCAAAATTTTACTAAATTCACACCTTTTAAAAAAAGAAAACAAGCAAACTAAACCCCACTCCAGATATGGCATCACCCTCTACATTTATTCTTGTCTCCCATTGTGGTATCATATCCCTTTAGCCCCTGAGCTATCTATACATCTAAGAAATAGCCATGTTATAGAATTGCTGAAGTAGAATGCATTTACCTGGTTATTATGTGGCATACCATAGAGTGCTTCTACTAAATCAGCAGCCCTCTTAAGTATTACTTCCTGTCAATATAAAAACAGAAGCATTCTGCTGAGTTCAATAAACTCCTTGTGGGGAAAACAAATATTAGAATCTTTTATTCTCTTCCATTAGGTGCACCGTGTTTTGTAGTGTTTTTTTCTTCTTTTCCTCCCACCAGGTAAACCTTAATTGTAACAACTCTCAGCAACCACTGAATGGTGTTAAATCACTGGTTCATCGTATTCACACACACGCTTAATCAAGTCAAAAGGTGAGAATCATTGGTGCTGCAAAATAAAATACATCACTCAATTGTCTCTACCATCTGCACTATAAACCACTCATGGGTTTATTGCAGAATACAATCCTGAGGTCATTTACTAGATTACTGCAATCAATGTCATTCTGAGCATGTTATGAATTCCTTCAATGTGTTTATTTTATTCTTAATTGCATGCTGCAGGAATTGTGACCTAACCCAGCAGGCCACATTCAGAAGATGCCCAATCAGTCCTGTGCTATTGGTAACGTAACCCTTTGACTTCTTCAGTTTGTGTCCTGGTACGAGGGGTCAGGGCAGGATCCATGCACATGAAATGATGCCCAAGAGGAAAACACATGCAGAGTGTGAGGGAAATGGCCCAGGACCATGCAGTGTTTCCTGGAAAAATTCCCTGTATGGACAGCAGAGTTTAAAACACTCCGGGATTCAGTTCTCCATTTTGGGCAATTTTTTCCCCCTCCATTTTCTTATTTGTTCCTTTTCATTTAATATTTCTTAGGGTATTTTATACTGGCATTCAAGTAACAATAGCATTTCCTCTGTTCTTATATTTTACAGCATCCTGATGATAAACCTGATAGAAAATATAAAAAATGCATTGCAAAATTAACTCAGAAGAATTTTTTTTCCTTATTATTTCAAGGCATCTTTCAAAGCACAGATTCCCAAATGCCTGATCAAAACTGGTCAAGAACATCCTTTGAGTAAAACAATGTATTTTTGTAGTTCCTAAGTGCTGCTCTAATATTCTAACATGACGCTATTCACCATGGCATATTTCTGCAGGTAGCTTACAAAAATAGTACCAGTTCTAAGGATTTTACGGTTTTCTACAAAGTTAAACTTTTAAACTTAAAATATTTTACACAATAGCCATATTTTATACCAAAAAGAAACAGTAATGCTCAATTTTCATATACTGTAGACTCTGATCAGAAAATAGAGATATAATTGCGTTCATTTTGCTGTCACCATAACCTCTTCAAAAATCCTTGAACAACTCTTCAAATGACAAGCTTTTAGATGCATATTAGCATTTTTTTCAATTTAAAATTCTCTATAATATAAGATAAAATAGTTGTCATACTGCAGTAACTACTTATGACATATATAATGTCCTAAATTCAAAAATGAGATGGAGGATTTTTGTTCTCCCAGTAAACATTTAGGCTTGCCTTCTGCTGCACACACCCCTGTCTCAGAACACACATTTAAATTATTTTCCACATATGAAGTGAGATGTAATACATAATTGATGGCTTTTTAAATCACTACATTCGAAACAGATTCTGAGGAGTTAAGTTGCTACAGCCTTTTTCTGTTGGTGGGTTTTGTTTGGTTTGTTTGTTTGCTTGATTTTTAAAAATTGGGTTGGTTTTCTGCTGTGATTGTTCATTTGGGGTGGGGATTTTTTGGTTTTTGACCACAGCAGTGAGCAGTATAATCACGGACAGACAGACACAAACAGCATCCAGGTACAATCTTTGTTCATCGCAACACGGAGGTGCCCTTTTTGCCTCATACTGAAGATACAAACTAGAGAACAGAGACATTACTGAAAAAATGTTCTCTTTTTCAATCCTTGATTTTAGATGGAAAATTACTGCACAGGTGTTTGACTTTGCAAACTAGGATTTATTTCACTTCAGTAGAAATTGTTTGCAGTATATATTTCACTGATGGAAAATTAGAATGTGATACAGAGCCCACAAACTGCTTTGGTATGTTGTTAACCTAAGCTGTCATTATGCCAAATTACTAAAAAAAAGAAAGTTTAAATAGTCATTTCTGCTCTACCTGACTAATCATAGTTATTTATATAATGCTGAGCAAAAAACCTTAGAGTGCATCTAAAAAGAGATTGAAAACCGTGTTAAAAAATGAGGTAATTACATAGAATCTTACAGCTGCTCTACCTAATATCAAATATATTTCAGTTCTTAAACACTGGAAGTTCTTTGATGCCATATCATATTGCATGTAAATAAAACTAATTGTCATGATGGTTTATTGAAACATTCTTGACAAGTAGCATTCCATTTTCTCAGCTAGTCAATGGTTGTATTTTTTTCAACATTTTCAGAGTCTGTAAATTTGAGTTTCATACTTTCTCTAACAATATTTTCACACAATAAAAGCATTTCTTGTTTATGACATTTTCAGATCATACAAAGTAGATGTTACACAGAAAAACCCTCCTGTGTCTAAGAGTGGTATCTTCTATTCCAGAGCTGACGGTACCTCTTATAGACACAAACCAGCTTTAAAAATACACAATAAAATGCTGCTAAAGACAGGCTCAAGATATTAACTTCTTGTTTTCTGAATGCATCTTAAACCCTTTGCAGCTCTGCCTAAATTACAATAGAAGCTGCTCCACATACAAAGGAGCCCCCGAAGTCCTCTATAAGTTAGAGCAGCAGACCTTGCAAGGTGCTTGGATTGCGGTGACCAGAAAATTGTTCTCACCTCCATGTCATTACGCTCACAGTGAAGCAGCCCCCGAGCATGTTTGTGTTCGGGATCTAATATATTGCCTTTCAATCAGAGCTGAGAGCCACTGAACACATAGACAGAACATGACGAGCAGGTCAGGAAAGCAATAAAGATTTTACAGAGCTGTCCAAGGTGCTAAATTTACTCAATAATGGGTTTGGCACCATAGTGTTAACCTCTCATTTACTACCAGTTTGAGGGACTAAATTGAAGTAGCTGACTTCATTTACCTTGAAATGTATATTTTATGACATTATGTAAGTAGATTGAAAGGGCACTGCAGTTTTAACAATTTAAAGGCTAGAGCATGTTTAAGATGAAGCTTGAATATTTATCGTATATTGCACTTAAACTATATTGTATATTAAAATGCATTGATTAAATTTGTAAAAGGTATTATAAAAGAGGACAGCTAGTACAAGAGATCTATGTCTTTTAAAATCCAATTGATACTGCACGTTACCACTGCGATGGTAACAGATAAACAGATGGAGAGGTGGACAGAGCAGCAGACAGAGCAAAAAGTGAGTGAAACTCACATTGGATAAAAAGAAATCTCTGCCTAAGCTCAAGGTCTGTTATTCCAGATATTCTTTTGTTCACAGAAATTTTTCTTTGCCTTCGTCTCCAAAGCCTAGATTTTCATAGCAGTAAGTGGGCATCATGTAAGGTCCTTCCATCTGAATATGCAAGTGGAAATATTTCCTGAGAGAGACAGAGTTTGACTAAAGCTAATATCTAATTTATGGGGGCATTTGTCAAGGAAGATCCACTTTTCTATTAATGCTAAAAGTCTGACAGCTTTTGGTTTAGAATAAAGGACTTTGCAGCATTTCACTAGACCTAAGTGAGGGCTGTCTTTCTTTGCAGTTTGTTTCAAATGAGAAAAATTTTATTTCTCTAAAAATAACAATTGAGCAAATATTGAGAAAAAGAAAGATTACTTTAGTAATTAAATATGATACATCAGAACTCTGCATTCCATGAAGCAACACACCAAAACTCGATTCCATTTTTACTCCAAACTGAAGCTGATTTTCTACTGAGGGATTTTTACTCTTTTTAATTCTTGAAACAGGCTCACAATTAAATATTTTGATCAAATTTTCCTTCTGAAGATAATAAGAGGTGTCTACATATACAAAAGAGAGGGTGAGTAGTAAAGTCTACTGCAACTTTGCATATCCAAAAATTACTGTAGAAAAGATATTACAAATCATCCTGGAATAACTACGCTTTTGAAGCACAAAGACTGAAATTCCAACCAAATCCACTTCTGACTGAGTGTACCTTGAGCACTACAGCACATTTGTGTGTTTTGTTGGAGGCCTGCATTCCCTTCAGAAGGATTTCATTAAGAACATGAAACTTGCATTTCAAGTTTTATCATGATGAAAACACTTTGTGTCAAGATTTATCATGACAAACACATTTTATGTTAGCTTTAAGAGATGGGATATTTCTTCTTGCAACATCTGCTTACTTTTTATTCAGAAACTCATGAAAAAAAATCCACTCTGTGTCCCAAAAAGGCTGTGAGTCTGGTGAGATAAAGGGTATCTAGAGTTACACTGAGTTGTTCAGCTAAAGTAACTAAATTAGATAATGTTCAAGGTACTCATTAAATCGAAATGAATTTTGTCAAGAAGAAGCTGACCACAATATATAACACTCATCAGCCACACACTGTATTATTGAGACCACCAAAGGATTTATGAACTCATGGAGGGCGTGGGGGGGAAGCTGTTCCAGCATCCTCTGAGGCATTTATCTTATGTGTTGTCTGGATATCATATCACCTTCTAATGCTCTTTAGCATTGTAATACAAGAGAGAGCTCATTCATCTTCTGAGAGGGTACTTAGGGATGATGATGTCATTCATACTTCCTTGACTCTTATGTCTGACCTCCTGCCTCTGCCTTCTAACTTCCTACTCTCATGGCTACTTGCAAGAAAAAAACTCCTCTGCAGACTCAAAATGCTCAGCATCAGACTCCCGTTCACTTCTTCACCTTGGAAGGGTCACATTCTGAAATTTCTAGTCAAAATCACAGTAATTTGTGCTCAAACTTTCCCTTTGGTTTTCAATTGGTGAATTTCAAATGTGATAGTTAAGGACATGGGTTAGAAGTTTTAATTTTACACTTGAAATTTGTGTATGCATTGTATTTTAAAAGATAAAATTGTGAACACCTCTTTCAGATGTAAAGGCAAAAACAAGAAAGACATTTAGAAGGATGCCAAAGATCTAAAACACCAGACATTGAGCTTGGTACACAAGAGCTTCAGCCTGTCCAGAACCTCCCATCTCTCCACATCAACACTGAGCACTGCATTATTGTATCATTTTCAGCAATTACAGCTTTATAAAGACACATAAAAGCCATTCAAAATGTAAAGATCCTCCATTTACTGTAAAACTCAGGGACCCATGCCAGCCTAATGGGAAGTATAAAATAACAGGGCCATTTCTCTAAAAAGATATCTGTACTCACACAAAGTTGACAACTTTTCCAGCAAACAAACAACTGAATGGCTTCCATATATTATGATTGAATCACACCAAAGAAATGAACATCATATAGATACCACAAAGACAAGAAGGCAAAATGGGAGAGAAAGACAACATATCTCACTTGAGGGGCAAAAAAAGTGCTTCAGCTTGCCCCTGCCTACAGGGTGGAAGTGCACTGAATTCCTGCCACTGAATTTCAATGGCAACTTCCAGAAAACAAGTCTACAGTGGGAGCTAGAACCTTGGTCTTTCCAAGCCACTGTAGTCCCATCAGCCTCCACCCAAACTGAAAATCACAGCCTAAATGCACAGCACTAAAAACAGTCATGCATAACCTTACCACCTGCTCCACAATGAGCCAAACTTATAAATAAAATATAGGAAGCCTCTATGAGACAGCAGAAAGAACAAATGCTGAAGTGCAAATGGGAGCAGGCATTTAGCCATAAACATTGAGAATCGATGATTAAAACTCCTCTTAACCACAAAGGTGATAAATGCATACAGGGAAAACACACCCTGCCCAAACAGACTTTTTTGCAAATACTGCTGACAAAAGAAGGAACAAAATTATGATGATCACCTGAAAGTTTGTCCTTGCAAGTCTCCCATCTTACACCCATTAACCTCCTGGAAATATGGTGTAGTTAAACACTAAAAAAAAATCAGCCTCCTTTTTTAATCCACACCACTCATGCTGGTGGTCTCCATTTCCATAAATGATGGGCACATAACAACAACAGAATTAGTAGCTAACACAGATGTGTACTTCATCTAGATACAGAATGGCATGGAATAAACCACCATTAATATTGTTGGTTTGGAATAAGTCTTTGAATAAACTGTCATTTGAGAGTCTGGATGCTCCCACCATATTATCATCAACTGAGGCATCTGGCAAGTAATTTGGAGGATTTTGTTGCTAAAAGCTCTGGACTTCTCTGCTAATGTTGGGTCTCCAAGTAAAGGGAGAAGAGTGGGCATGTGAGAGCAGATATGCAGAACTAAAATCACTCTGCCAGGCCCTAAATCATCTCCTTTAGGGATTTTAGGGACAACAGTGATGTCATGACTCATATCCAAGTCCCTGTGATAGCTGTAGAACTTTGCTTCTTTTAAATATGTTTATAGCATGTCTTGCCCCCAACCCCTCAGTTTACCAGAAAAAGGCATTTACAGCCACGTGTAGGGACCCTTCAGAGCTGTCAGATTTTACCTTATAAGGCCAATCTACCTTTCATGCACCCAGTGCAGGGCTGGTAGATATTACTGCATTGTACCCTTATATCTGTTCACAACCTTCAGCACATCAGCTGAGAGCTGCCAGGTGTCAGTCACAAACACATCCCTTCAGGAACCAACACTGTGGCAATTCTCTGGCCTCTCCTACAGCATTTCCCACAGATTGTCCTGCAGGCTCACACTCTGAGGGTCTGATGACAGATCCCCTCGGTCTGAAAAAGTGAGAGCAGGAGAGGAAACACATTCCCCATGCTGCACAAAAACCTGAAGGATTTGTAGCATGTAAAGACCAATTCTCCTGCACACAACCCTGTTATGCCATCCCATCTCTCATGCTGTGGTCAGTTTGTCATATCCAGTGAATCACCAGAAGACAATCTAATTAGATACAAACTAGAGCACAGACGGGTAAGTCCACATAATTTAATGACTAACAAGAAATCCCTCACCAACTTCCTTTAAGGAAATTCCTCCATCCCACCAGGTTCCAGTGACTCACACTATTCTCATCTATCTAGGCTACAAGAGGATTATTCCTGATTTATCCATATGAGCAAACAAATGACAGCATTAGACTCTTTTCTTCTATCTGACCTCAAAAGTTTCTCACAATGACCTAAAAGCACTTTTTCCCTCCTAAATTTTCATTATGCACCTCCACTACCTTCAGCCCCATGGCAATCTTGGATAGGAACCTCAGGCATTTATTTTTGAAAGTTTACTCCAAACTATTTGTATGAGCATCTACAGTACTTTAAAGCAGAAGTTCATTATTTAGATTAGAGAGATTAAGGTTTGGGGGCTATTTTTTGGTTTGGCATATGTAAGATTTTCTGATAGTTGCTCTTGCCAGTATTAACATTCCTATTTCTTGGGGGGGAAAGAAAGAAAAAAATGGGGAGAAAAAAGAGTTATTGCTCAAAATCTTCTGACTATTTTAAACCCATATATTTTTTGGAAATTGTCAACATTCTCTTATGGAAGAAGAAGAATGTTTTGATTGATTTGAAGGTCTGGACTTAGGTAAACTTTCAAAGAATTTGGGAAAATGAACAGAGACACTAAATTCTGACACTGTCATTCAAAGATACTGCACAGGCTGTTATAGAAGCTTTATTCTATGGATCATATTATTGTGTCCATTAGAAAAATTCCCTGGAATACTGGAGATTAAAAAATATTACCTGTGGCTTGTGATTTTGTGTATGGCACAATGCAGATATCAAATTATGTATTTGTAAGAGTGAAGAGCTTTCCTTGGCAAATGAACAGGCTGATTTTCTATGATTTGTATACACAAAGACTTTTCAAACACAGGTCAAGTCCTAACACTTTTAAATTGATCTCACATTAGGTCAAACTAGACTGTATTGGCTGGCAAACTTCACTTGGCTGCATTTAAATCTATAGAGAAATATGCTTAGTAATGCATGGCAAAAATCCTGCTGAGGTAAATCAGAAGAAGTGTGTAGCAATTAAAGTGTAAATTGTAGATATGTGCTTTGTCCATTTTATTTTCACAGTTTGTCTTATGAATTTACCCATATAAAAATCTGAATATGCCAAATTAGCTCTTTTCTATTAAAAAAATCAAACACAAGTGTTCGATCACATTAAATTGAAGATCCACCCATCCTTGCTTTTAATGAAGGAGAAAAAAACTCCAACAAACTACACCAAACCAAACAGAAAAACCCAGCCTATCATCAAGATCTGTGAAACTGTCACTATTCTGGATTGTATGCTTCAAGTGGGAAGCATGAGCAGTTAGAAACTGAGTGTTCAGGTTACTTTTAATAGCAGGAGGAAACTGAAAAATAAGACACATTGAAATTCTGACCTACAATAATATTCTACTCTGTTCTGTGGAGAGTGGATCCATAAAAATGTTGAAATAGAGACTGGAATAATGTTGGTGGGTTTTAGCATTACAGTTAAAACACTGCTCAGCCATAACCCCTACAAATGACTACTTTCACTTACATTTTATCATCGGCATAATTAAAAGAAGCCTCTTGAAAGGGGCATTCTCATTACAGCCAAGGACCACTTGAGACCCAATTGAAATGAAAAGACAGACCATAGATTAGGTGCAGACACAAGTGGTAATTTCTAGGGAAGCATAAAATACCAAATGTGTAACAACCATATTTTATAACTGTGTGTTCAAAAGACTCACAGTATTTCATTGGACAAAGAGACTCTGGCTCAGAAAGACAACTTCAGCAAAGTGGCTCCTATCAGATATTCTTAAAAAGTTTCAACTTTCTTATCAGAAATAAAAGATATTTTGTTTCTCATATTGTTATTTTTAATTTATAGTCCTATAATTCAGCTGAAATTATCCAAAGCAAGTATAAATATTGAATAACCATGAATTTAAGACATGTATCCAACATTTCACAGAGGCAGAACTATGTTTCTGTGTACAGCTCCACAAAGTGAAAGCAGGCACAGCATTTTACATGATCTAGGGCTCCTTTTTCAGTGTTGAGGGAAAAGTATTACTATTGTCACTACACCAATATATTTTACAGAATTGCTTCAAAATACTGACTTTTCAAAATATATCAGTATTTCAGTAGCTTTTTGATCAACAAAACCTCTTAGTTCTCACGCTAGTTTACAGCTGAATAATGAAAGAAAATCCAGATTATCAAATTATGAGTATTATTTATTTCCTGTTTATTAAAAAATACTTTTAAACACATTTTATTTGGCTGAAGCTCACATTTGAGAAAATTAGGCACCTCTATTCTGTCAAATGTTTGGACTTCAAGATGCTATGTCCAGATGAAATTACGAATCCAGGATTATTAGTAGAGACACTTAGGTCATCCTAAAGAACAAAATCAATGAACTTCACAATTTCTGTATCTTGGGCTGCCCATAATATATCAACAAAAATGTCTTAAATATATATGGCTCTGCTTTAAAAAATGCTTCTGTGTCTTGTTTCCATTCTCCTCTCAGCAAACGTATCATTTGTTATCTGTAGTCACAAATGTATTCCAAAATATTCTTTAAAATAAATCCAAAATGCATTTCCATGTCTGTACAAGTAGGTTGAGATTGTGCTATTGTACTTAGAGGACATTCCAGTCCACTTGAGTTATATCACCATAAGTTACATGATTGACTTTTACAGCAGAAAGAAAAGGTTGTACTCAAACAACTGTTATTGCCTCAATGGAAAAAAAAAAAATCAATGAATGTAAAATGAACAAGAGATTTTGTCTGAGTTGCAGTTAATACTACTGAAGAGCTATGGATATTAAAAGGTCAACAAATAAATTAGTCCAAGTGTTATGAAATGAATGATTTGGCTTATAATTGTATTGAGTGCAAATTGCTCACTGCCTATTAGACCAGGTAATTTTTAACCATGGTGCCTCAATTACTGTTCCATAAGCAATAATACAGTTGTAAGAGCCACCGGTTCGATCGGGTGACCTGGGAGACACTCCAGGACAGCTGCCTTTGCTATGATGGATCACCGAGCCTCATCTCCAAATGGTGCCAAACCTTCCCTTCCTGGGAGGGGATCTCATAAAAGAAACATTACTGCTTGATTCATTTTACCAAAATGCTTGAGTTTTCTAGCGTCAGCAGCTGGGTATAGATTGTGAGGCTCTGTATTTCTTAGAAGAATTACGACAAGAGGCATCCTATTGCTTCCAGCACTCTCTGCTAAATGGCATCATGATGGTTTGGAGGATGCTTTTTCTGCTACTCAATTGGGCTGTGTTGTGAGAAATACACGGCAATCATATTTTACATCACCACGTAAACCACCACATAACACCGAAAACTAGGCCAGAAGTGGAAACTCTAGGTGAGATTATAGACATTACTTCACACTTCTGCAATGCCCCGCATTCAGAGATCCCAAAGCACCACTTTAATGGGATCAAATTAAACTTCACAACACACTTTCTAGGAAAACACACTCGCTCCCCCATCTTCACCAGAGACAGCCTTGAAGTGTAGCTGTTTGGCTGAAGTTACAGTGGTCTATGGTTACAACCAAGGCAGGTTTTGTAGGGTGAGGTAATATCTTTTATTAGAGACACTGATACCAGCGAGAAAAGGTACAGTCAGCACACAGGAAGCAAGGATGGGCACCCAAAAGCATGTTTTATTCCAGTTATATCAGTTAGTCTAAGATGTAACCAGTCCCTACAAATCCTGATAGCCTTAAGAAGGGAAAAGGAATCAATCTGATATTCCTTTCATGCTATGAAGTAACACCCATGGCAGCAGCTGTGTTTCCCCCTTGCTCCTTGGGGCACGGTGTTCCCTGGGAGCCAGGGCTCAAAATAAGGCAATAAAGGGCTTGTAAGGCTTCCCAGAGGACTGGGCCTTAAAGGATTGTAACTGGGCTGTAACTACACAGAGCTGCTCTCTGCCCATATATAAAACAAACTGAAGAGGTAAATGCAAATCCTGAATTATCAAATAATCTGCACAGGATAAACCACAATAACAAAAGTCTAATTAGAATAGATTGTGCCCCATACAACCAAATCCTGTTTATACTGTCACTCTGCTATATTTTTGATAAATCACTACATTCAAACAGTCTATTGGGAGGGTGGTTTTCCATTTCATCTCTCCATTGAGCAAAAAAGTGCCACATGACTGGAGTCTGAATTTCCATTTCACCAGCACAGAGTTGAACTGAATATTATTTGGCACAATACAGTGTACAACTGAGCCACTAAATGGCTGATTTACTAAATTATTATTAGATGAGCTCTTGCTGTTCCAAGTGAAAGTGCAGTCACTGTCTCTCTTCATGGTGTGTTCAAATTGTTCTGTGTTTAAATATTCAGCATGAGGCTAATGTGAACTGATGAACTGAGACTACAAACGTTCACTTTCAATGCAGACAGAGAGACAGAGATGCAACGTATCATGTGGCCTGCGGAGGTGAAAGTGATTTATATTTAAGGATGCTGCTGCCTATTTCCATTAATATAAGATATTCTTAATTAGCTTTGTGTTTGATTCAGGAGTTTGGAAATGTAGCTAGAAGCTAGAAAACAGCTCCAAAACTGAGCATAGCTGTGAGGCTATGGAAGCATCAGAGCCCTGGTGAAGTGGTACTTGAGCCTGGATCTCTGTCAATGAAGTGCATGAGCTGCCTCCAGAGTTTCATTCTTTGGTCTCTTTAATATTTGAGCTGTAACTTAAGAGTATCACCTGCAATTCCTACCTGAGCATCAGAAATCCTCGATATGTAAAGGACTGACCATGTTGTGTAATTCTAGGACTTTCTGAGGTGAGAGGATATGGGGGAAAAGGAAAAATAGATATTTTTATGAAAGGTTAAAGAAAAAAAGAAACAATTTCTTTACTGCCACCTGCTGGAGTTGACAATAACCCTTTGTCCCACGGAGAGAACAAGCTCCTCACTCGGAGGACAGTTACAGGGAGCATTTAAAATACTCTGATCCCAGACACTTACAGTAGATTAGAATTTTTTATTGGTGCTGTGTTGCCATAACAACATAAAGACAGCAGATGACTTAAGCTAAGCTTGCAAAGCAAAAGGCTGCTCATCTGGCAGTTAAAATGAATACAGTTCACTTCACAAGTTCCCCATATGGACCCTTAGTGTATGGTAATGAGGATACCATATGGTGGGAGAAAATGCACAGAGAACAATTGTGCTCCACTGGATGAGTGAAGTGAGCGGGAAGTTATGAGGAAACACAGGAGAGAGATTTGTGTGTGCGCTCTCTAACTCAAGGGTTTCTTGCAGAGGGGGGTTCTCTCTCTTCTTAATCTTCTTCTTAATATATACATGCATAGAAATGACAGAGAAACATATTGCACATTTTGCAACATCATTCATCATAAACTGTCACCTGTGTTTGTAAATCAGCTTGGTAAGATCTTAGAAATTTGTAATTCTTAAAAGGTAAAAGTGCTAAGTTTTTAGACAAAGTGCAGGAAAATTTAAGCACTTCTGACAAGTAGAAACATTAGTGGTAATCATTTTAAAAATGCTTGCATCTTTCTGCCTGCATGTTTAGCTGTAAATAACGCTGCAATGAATAAAAGCTTTAAAAAAGGGGAGGGGAGGATGAAATGGAAAAAAATATTTTTTATTTTATTTCCAAAAGGATAAAAAGTAATAGATGATCAGAGCCATATGCATGCAAAATTCTGCTGTAAATGTACATATGCTATACAGTACGCTGTACTAACCAGATCCTAAACCTGGTAAGACAGCTTGCTAAAGGCTGCAAAGTCAATTTTGTACTACACATGCTTCATAAAAGATGAATATAAATGCATTAGTTAGACACGGTGAGCTAAATTAGAAGGTCAGGCAGGGCTGGAAGGGCTGAAATATCACACAACCAATGACTGTAATTACTCTTTTTTTAAGTCTATTAAGTGGTGTTGTTCTATCAAGGCTCAGGGGTATAGGACATGAAGTACAAGATAAAGTAATGTGTATTTATTACTCCCACGGGATCAATTTACTAGATATTTTCAGCTCCATGGAGCAAAATACACAAATGCAGCCTTTGTTACTTTCTTCAAACTGTGGCTTTTTCCTTCAAAACCTGCTCCTCGAAGGGACTGTGTTTACCTGTTTGGTGTCTTCCTGTCATCCTCAGTTAATTGTTGTATTTAAAACCAACTAGGATGAGGAGACAGGAACAGAGAAATGTGGGGATCCCTCCTACAGGATGCTCAAACAAGTGGTTCGAGTTGCTCAGATGGAATGTGCAGACTAGAAAATCCAATCCCAGGCATGATTTTTACCCCAAGGCAAAGCAGAAAGAGGGAGTGGAGAATGGCACAGAGCTCCTTGTCATCATGTTAGCCCTGATCTATTAAAAGTTTTGTCATAGATTCTAAATTACACCATCTGCTCTAATCATTTGCTGAGTAAATGCTGACCCAGTTATAAAGAAAGCTCACTGAAATGTGTGTGCACACTGCTGACCTTCAGAAAGGAAAGGGCTCCTTGCCAGCCCTGCGTGCTGGCTCTGCCCTTCAGCGAGCGGTGCCTCTGTCCCTTTGCTCTCTCCTTTCAGACTCTCTGCATACTCCCAGACACCCCTCTGACACCCACCACCCCATAAGGGTGACACTTTCACAGGTACCTCGCCATCTCAAAACCTTTGATGCTCTCTCGCAGAATATTTTCTATAGGATAAACAAAATAACAGAACCCAGCAACCTGAACAAGCTCCTCAATCAACTAAGTGCTCAAATTGTTAGGAAACTTAAAAAACCCCAATTGTTGAGGGTTCAATATCAACCTTAACTCTGGTCTCACATTTCTGTAAATTTTACACTAGAATGTAGAAACCTCCAAGCACATCCCATAACCTCCTTGCTGCACAGATAAACTCCAATAGCTCCCCTTTACACGCTCCCCCTTCCTGCCCACACTTAGTATAAAAGTTTTCTAATGACTCCCTTGTTACACTGGGTGGGAAAAAAAAAAAAAAAAGGGGTTTTCTTAGCTGAAAATGACTAACTTGGGTTAAAAAACAGTATATGTTGAGTTAGCAGATGGCAAGCCTTTCTGGAATTTCCATTGAGTCTGAAGCAGCAAACCTGAGCTGCATTGTCTTCATTGCTATTTTAACCTCTGCTAGCAAGCCTGGGCCAACCACCCACGTTTAGAGACAACCTTTATTTGAAATATAAACAATACCCATGTCATGATGTATAAAGGGCAGATCTGTGGGATTTCATATGGAAAAAGACAACTGCTTTTGCCAGCCTCTGATTCCTAATAACCACATGTCTTCTATTAGTGTCCTAAACGAGGAGGTGGGCTATGTCTTGGGGGGGTTTAATGACTGACCAGAGAAAAGGAGCTGAAGGGAAGGAGGATCCTGGTTACCTGTGCTCTCAGCTCAGCAGGGAGGCCCCTGTGCACTAGAGAGAGAAGCTCCACTTTCATCTACATGAAGAGAAACCAGAAGTAAAGGTCCCTTTCAGGAGGGATAAGGGGTCTCCTAGAGAGCACTGAAGGAACAGACTGGGAGGGAGAGGACGTCAGATCACAGAGGGGATTGATGCAATGACTCGCTTCTCAAACACAGAGTGAACATTCTTCTGCTTAATCTAAATACAAGTGATGAGTTGTAGGAGTGGTGAAAATGGCAAATAAAATCTAGGAAATTGCATATAAAGAGGAATTGTTGTTATTAAATCATTTAGGATGGATATGTTTCAAATCTAGCTCACAGTTGAAGCTCTTTTACAGCTCTAGCTGTGGAGTTTTAACGAAATTGCAGAATTGCAACGTGTCTGCCAGGGATTTATTTTAAGGATTGCAGGGTAGTTACATGAATGAACCTTAATAGACTCAACATGTTGTTGTGATCTGAACTCTTCAGTGCTCTCCACTGCAGTTTATGTGCACAGGAACCAACAACACGAGTGCATTTGTGTGCACGTGTGCAAACACACGAGGTGGAAATGGGGCACACACACATGCAGGGCTGTTCCCAGCTCCACACAGGCTCTCTACAGACTGCTCCTGCAGGACAATGGCACCACTTCCCAACCTTAGCATCACAGTGTTCCTTTTCACTTCTCCCCAGAGGTCTCTTGTTTCCTCTGATCTGCCTCCTGTCTGCATTAGAAAGGAAAGACTACACTGCCCAGCACACTCCTGGTACTTGATCTCACTACAAGCTTTGGGTGCTAATCCCACCACCTCTTGTCTCTCCTGCTGGTGCTTGCGGGTGTGGGGGTGTCTGTACAGACATGCACATCTCTCTCCACTGGCTGCCTTCCCTGACCTGCTCTGGACAAGAAGGGAACAGGATTCTGGCTCAAGCTGCCTCCATAGCTCAGCTGCCAACATCAGCTCCCACTCTTTTCTCCAGAAACTATATTGCATTTCTACTTTAAGCGCATCAGCTGTCAATCTCACAGTCCAAGGACCCTAGTTCCCAGGTGTTCCCATTCCCCTCGCTGTGGGAGGGCATTCTCTACTGGAATTTGGCTACTGAAACACTGGGAAGGAGAAATTATTTTTTAAAATCTGGCTTCTTTCTTTGCCTACTTCCAGCAGAGACAGTTGGAACATTTCAAAGAATTCATCCCAAGCATAAATATTGATCACTTCTGAAAGTACTGGTTCTAAACTTGTGGAGATCAAACTTCTCAAACAGCCTCAGTGGTTTTAGAAAGGCTGCTAACTCCTCAGCCCTGGAGGGCAGAGCATGTGCTAACATTCACTTGATGGCCTCAACAATTCTCCTTGACTGCAGGGATAAGTCACAGAGCAGAATGCTCTTGATGGTCCATGGGAAGGGCAGCATGCCCTTATGAACACAAAATTATAGCCACTTCTACCTCTGGGAAGATCTCTAATTCATCAGTAATGTTTCAATGGAATAATGGCCACGAAGCCTAGCAGCAATTAGAGAAATATGATTTGTTTTATTTATTTCACACAAAGGCACAGGCCTTTTCATGAGCAGAAAGTGATGATGCGCTGTGAGGACAATGGGGAAAATGGAGGGAAGGATACTGAAAGCTCTGAGCACTGCTCTCCTCTCTGCTGTTTCTCTCAAACATTTGCCCTCTCTGCCCGTGGTTCCACTGTGGGAGCCATATGGCTTCCAACACCACTCGAAGTAGCCACTGAGAATTGTCTGTAGTGGAATAGTGCCAAAGCCCTTCCTGGTTTAATGACATGGGGAAGAGCACTGTGCAGTGCTCACCAGCACAGAGACTCACGGCGTCCTTGATGATGATCCTGGAGCCAGCAAGCGATGCTGGGAATTGAACCATCAGTGCCTCAAATACAGAAGTCGACATGTGCCAACCCCTGCTGCATTCAGCCTCTGTGCGTGGCATATTAATGAGACTTGAACTTGAGGTCCAACCTTCAAGCTTGCACAGAAGGAATTACCCAAAGACAAAAAATAAAAGGTCCTCTCTTCATTCTGTTTCCCTCCAAGCTCGCACAGTGTTACCAGTTTCTTCACTGAGTTTGTCCAACCCTTAAGAAATTACCCTTTTTTTTAGGCCATCACATCTTACCTCTGCATACATAACCACATTTTCCCTTGATTTAAACATCTGAAAAACTAGTTTAAAAGGCACACCAAAGAAACACACGAAGCCAAGAGGGTGCAGGAGGGGACAGACGACTCAGTGCTTACCCTCAATCTCATACCTTATCCATAAATACCTGCTACATTTTGGAGTCAGCACATGGAGCTAGGAGAAGTTTTCTTCTGCCTGCTCTTATGTCCCATGACAGGCAGCAGGAACATGTGGCACCAGTCTCAGTCTAAATGGGGAAGAGGAGGGTGCTCAGCCTGGAGGCTGCATTGCCACTTTCCCACACCAGCACAAAGGGGCATTGCTGGGGACCCCCTCGGTGCCTCAGGTGTCAAAAAGGAGCCCAATTCCTGTGGAAGTTGGTGATGTACCAGAAACCCTGTCCACATAACCCAATTTGGAATTGCCTAGTTTTATTTTACTTGAATTTCCTGCTTTAAATAAAATCCATGGCCATCTCCTAGTCAGCTGGAATGTTGGGTTTAGGGAAGTTTTGAGCAGCATTTTTTTGGGGCCTTGCAAATGCCTGGTGCACAGTGAAAGCTGGCTTCTTCTTTTCTGAGAAACTATTTTTCTTCAGAAGCAAATTTGGCAGCTGAGGCAGGATTGAGATGAAAAAAAAGCCCCTACAGAAGGATGCTCTCTTTCTTTGGAAAGGGTTGCACCTCTGGAGTGAAACTTGACAAGCCATGAAAGCTGTGTCCTGCTGCAAATCTGTCCAAATGTTAGGGGAAGGGACAGCTTGCAGAGGGTGAACAGAGCCAACAGTAAATGTAACTCTCCAGGACAGCATGTTTCTCTGGTGGTAAGAGGGAAGGACAACACATCAGCGACCCCAAAACCACAGCCTGCAGCCTTCCTAGGCAAAGATAAAAGACTGAACAAGCCTGTAAAAAAAGTCACATACTGAATTTTATTTCTTTCAAGGAATTAAACAAATTAAGTTCCAGTGTTTAGGAAATCTTCTCACCTTTCAAACACTTTAGAAATGTAACTAATCAAAGCCTACAACAATCCCTGATGAAAGCCTTTGGACAGCTCAGGGAGCTACAGAAGAAAGGTCACAAGTATTGCCAGTCACAAAGGCTATACTGGATTTACATTAACTGAACAATTCATTTGTCTGTGTCTCAAGTCTGCAAATTCACATCTTCTTTTCCATAAGGAGTGTTGTGACTCCCCAGCTCACTCAGTAACAGCAGATAAAACACGTGGTGGCAGCTGGCCACAGACTGACTCCAGCTCATCACTATTGCTCAGAGTTCCTGTGGACACAAGCAACACTTAAATCCCCCACCTCTTTCTCCAGTACACGACAAAACTCACTGCAAATTCTTGCAAGGTAGCAAAAACAGATTTGAGTGCACTTCCAGTGCTTTCCCAGTACAAGAAACTTATCTGAACAATGCTGTTTCTCCCCCTGCTTTTACTTGACAAAAATCAACCAAAAAATGCACTAATTTTCATGGGAACAAACATCACTTCAGTACACAATGCTGTAATTATATCAGCAAACCTGAAATAAAACAGTAGATAATCATTATTATCCTAAACCAATACATGATGCAGCAGCAATGGACTCACATCCAATTAACTTGATTTTATCAACGGTGAAGTTCTCAAAATTATTCTGGCAAGTGCTACTGATACCAAACCCAAAAAGCATCATCCTTCTATAAAAACACTGCTCAGGTCCCAAAATGGCAACCAGAAAGATGTTGATTGTTAAGCATTTCAGAACACAGAGAAAGATTCACATTCAAGAAAGGCAAGAGCTGTTTGAGTTGGCTGTGACCGAGAAGATAACAGAATTCTCCTCAGGCTCCAGTGGGAGCTGCTGATTGGGCCTCCTTGGTCATGCCTCTGTTTCCCCTTCTCTGGGTTGGGTACCAAACCAGGACCATTACATTTGCACAGCCTTGCACTTTCAGACAAAAACATGCAGTAACCATCTTTACCATATTTAATAAAACAATAAACTTTGTGCTGACCTTTGGCAAGCGTTCGGGGTCACCGGGGTGCCGGGGGATAACCTTCTGCAACCTTTGGAAACCATAGTCAATGGTGGGTTCGTTCAGAGCTGAAACAACAACAAACAACAGCGTGATGTGACAAAGGCAGAGCAACGGGCTCAGGTGACAATGGGCAAAGGCACCGCGAGAGCACGGCAGGACCACGGCAAAATCCCCTTCCACTGAGCTCAGCACTGACTGAAATCTTGCTTCAAACACTGCTTGAGGTCGGTCCTTTGACTTCAATCCAAACCTTCCCAGTTCAGCTCCTCCAGGAACACTGCTGGAAGATTTGGGGATGTTGCATTCATCTTCCAAACAGGAAGCAATTGTTATCTCTGAAAACCACAGTCAAATCAGCTTGATAAATACTTTACACCCCACGTTTCATGTTGGGTTTTTCATATTATGAGGAAGGTGATTGGAAGACAGAAGTTGTTACTATTCCTGTGCCTTTCTTGTTCCAAATTTCATTATACATTTAATACACTCCATGTACAATGTTCACAAATACTTTTGTTGTGTAATACAGCCATTTGTCTTGGCAGAGACTTATTTTTTTACTTATCAACACTGACTTCAGAGGCTTAGGCTCCAATCAGCACTGAACTGATCCAGGAGACTTAATAATTAAAAAAAAAATACATTAATGTTTTTAGTTCATCTTTCCCTAGTCCTTGTCCAATAAAATGGAGGTGAGAAATGGTGAAAGTGGAACACTTTAATCTTCATGAAAATGCTGGTCTGTCTGCATTAATGGAAGCTCTGATTGTGTCAAGCCTTTAAGCACATGCTTATCTGTAAGCACATACTTAAACCCATTTGCTTTCAGCAAAGCAAATTTGAGCATATTATGTTTTTTATATGATTGCCTATAATTACAGGGGACTGCACTGAATGACCTTCTAGCTATATTTCCAGTCATATGATCACTTTAAAACTCAGATGTTAGTGAGACTTCAACATGTGCTTAGAATTTCCTAAGTGCTTTGGTGAACTGGAACAGTCAAGTATTCTCAAGCATCTCTAAACAACAGCACATCTTGACTCTCCCATGCCAATAGAGATGTGGAAATATTCCACAGCAATTTGTTTGCATTTTTTGAGTTAAAAGGAAAAAAAAATCAATTCCAATGTGGATTTTTACATTTTCAGCCTTTTTTTTTTCTTCTGTGGAGGAAAAAATCTTTTTTCATTTTTGAGTCACTTTAAAGTTTTTCTGATCTTGTCTTAGCTTATTAAAAGCAAAAAAAAATATTTCTTGCACAAAATCTGCTTACTAATTTATAAATATATTATACATCTTTATCAGGGTCTTATAATGAAATTTATTATGTGGCTAGAATGATGATATTTGAATATTGCAAATAGATTTATCATCAAACTCTATTTCCCAGCCTCAACATGGCATAATCTGTCTGTATTTCCATGTTTTTAGTGAAGAGAACATTATCCCATACTCCTAATGCTAAAGATCTTCACATTATCATGAAACCAGTATCTAACCCCTGGCTTGTTTGTAATTAATTGGCATCCCATAACAAGCCCACAAAACAATCCCTTTAAATTATTGTTATTTTCAAACCACATTTCTACAGCAGATTGTCCAGCTGGCAACCAAAGAGTCAGATTTTTATCTCCTCCTGGACCTTTGGCACATCCCCTGTCCATAAGCAGATCCAGCAGTGCTGCTGCAGACTGAGGCAGAGGAAGGTGGTGCTGGGGGATCCAGAGCTACCCAACACGGTGAAACACAAATGTGTGGCTGATGGGGACTGGATGGGGAGGCACAAGGTCCATCAGGACCTCAACATCCCCCTAATGTGAGCAAGGAATCTTCTGAACATATCCTGAAATCAGTCTTACAGTATTATGGTAACCAGACTAGAAATCCTTCAGGATTTTACTTTCGGAGTTTTTTCTATTCCCCAGAGGTCATGACATCCCTCTAGTCTCCTTGTTTGTTTGGGGTTTTTCCAGGCATTTCCTTTTATCAGGAATATCTGAATGTGATCTTTCATTTATATTCAGGTCATTAGATGGAAGGAGTGAGAATAAGGCTTTTCCCCTCCTTGGGCCCTTTTTGATTTTGGTATGGTTGTGCCTTTTCTTTCTCCTTTCACACCCTGGCCCATGCTGACCTCTCTGTTGTGTAGTTTTGCAGAAAATATCACAGTACCTTGGTTTGGAACCCCCTGGTTTCATTACCTCTGAGTTTACTTACAAGGCTGCTTAGTTTAAACCTTCTTCAAATAAATTAATTTACTGCTATTTATATTTATTACCAAAAATAGCAGTTCTCTGAGAAGATTTTAAAAAAAACCCAAACCCTACAGTTCAAATTTACATTTCTTTTGCAAATATGTTCAAAGATTTTAGCGTGGTTCCGTCAAATGTGTTTCTCCTCTAATTCAGTCTAGTTTATGGCCATTTTCCCTTCAGATCCTTTGGGAAAGTAGTTACTAAATTCTGCAATATTATAAATGGAGGCCAGTTCTGAAATCCCCCCAGAGTTAGCAGTCATTTTCTCATATCTTCCTACACGTTCAACACATTTGAAATCCACAGAGTATTTCCTCTGAGTATTTTCTGAACTAAATGGCCAAAAAAAAATGTTAATTTTATGGTCCAATCTCACAAGGCATCAAGCCTACTGTGAGAGATAGTGAAAACTTTCTGCCTCAAACAGCTTCAGCTTTACTTTAGTGGTGGGGAGGGGCTGCACACAGCAATCTGCAGGATTGGGTCCTAAACTGCCATTGTCAAAGACCATTCATCAGTCTAAAACCCTTCAACCTTTCAATCTTAGATAAAATTAAAAAAAAAACCCCAAACCAAATCTTTAGCTGAGTGGACATCTGACCACAGATTGGACAGTACCAGCCCTCCAGCCCTTGTTCATTTACAACCCAAATGTAATTAATCATCTCTCAGTAAAACAGACCTGTTTATATATTTAACCCCACCTTCAGCAATAAAGCCAGAGCAGTTGTGGGTCAGGAGCTGGGAAAACTCCAAAGAAAAGGGGATATTCTCATCTCCAAGCACTGCAGAAAAGCTGACACAAGGTCAGACACCACCTCCCTGCAAGGTTTTCCTCTGCCCCAGTACATGTGACTGGTCTCTGCATCCACAGAAAGGCATTTCCCAGTCCTCCAATTCAAATAACAGTTTTCTTTCCATGATTGGAAAAAAAAAAGAATCAATTAGAAACACAAACTCTCTATTTGTGTTGTTGACATCCATACATTAAAAACCAGCTAACGCATATGGTACTTAAAATGCATTCCCATTACCTTATATTTTAAAAGTACTATTGGAAGTACTACTAACTTTAAAAAACTGTACGAAATTCAAATAGGTCCCAAGGCTAATGGAAGCAATTTGTATACCAACCCAAACTGACTGGCCCACTTTTCAAAATACAGGTATGATAATCTTGTGGTTTTAAAAGGACATTTAAATTGAAAGACTGTGAATTTAGTACATAATTATACCAATAGAACCCTTTAACTTGTCAACTTGTAAATCTAAAAGGCTATCAATCATTTCTAAAGAGGAAATAAACCTTAAAATTCTTTGATTGACAGTGCTTATTTTTTATGTGAAAAGAAAAAAAAAGGAGTAAAGTGGCCAGAAATCCATTTACAAAAGTACATTGTTTTACATAGGTGAGTAAAAAGCCAATAATTACACCTCCAAAAGACATATAAATCAAGGTAAGTACTTTTCCCTCACTTACATATTTTAAGTTGCAGTAAACTTCAGGTAACTTTTTATTAAAATACTTCTCCAAATGCAAAGCTTATTGAAGCCATTAATAGAGTAGCATTTTCATTTAAGCTAATATAATCATTTTTGCAAATACAAGATTTAAGCCATTTTTCTCCTTCCAAACAATAAACTTTCAGCCTGTCTCTTGTGTGAATTAAGTAAAATTACACCCAGGTGTACAAAATCTGTCTATCTATCCTAGTGTATGAGTTAAGGCACAATATTTATTATTCTTACCATTTTATGAATTACTTCTTAAACCCTTGAGGAAGAACTTTCTTTCAAATTAGACTCTAACAGAATAAGCCATGAAGCTCTTTATGCAGCAAATCTAAAGCCATAACTCATAAAATCTAAGGCTTTTAATCAAGAAAATGCACAATGTCTATGGAAATAGGGATGTGTACATTATATTCATCTTTTCAAAGTCCAACTTATTTTTCAACAAAAATGCTGCTTATGCCTCTGAGAAAAAATGTTTCCATCATAACCATAATTCCAAATTCTGCACAAATAGTTTTAATAACCACATGCAGATAATCCACCATCTTTAAAAGTCTCTTTTTTATTTTTTTTTAAACTAGTCAGTGGAGGGCTTTTTTTAATATTTCACGTAATGAATTCCTACTGTGTCAATACAGCTTTGGTTGTTAATTGAATGACTGTCTGATGTATCTGAGAGAGGAATTTGTTTCTCTGGCCATGCTGCCAACTTACAGCAGAATGATCGACACTTAATATCAGCAATTAAAAGGACCTGTTCAAATATCATATGGAATTCGTAGCTTGGGGTAGTGTAGGAGAGCCCTTCACCAAGGAAAACTCATTCAGCAAATGCAGAGAGTAATTGAATTAGACACATTTTAACATTATTATTCAAAGAAAAATAAACACACACTACATAGAAGCATTATGGAAATATTTCAGAATGTAAAACATATCCAGTTAATTTGTTTCCCATGCATTCATGGTTTCATTTACTCCTTTTATTTTTCAGTCCTTGGGGTTTTTTTTATTCTGTTTGACCCAAAACCAGTGAGAAAGCAGCACTTAGACCTATGAACTTCCCATATGCTTTTCCAGTGGAAAAGGCTGCAAGGAGAGGGAAGGGATTCTGAGGGCTTAAACAATCAAAAAAAAATGCTGAAGGCTACAGAAAAATTCGCCTCAGGTCCACAGGTCTGACCATCCCTATCTCAGATGAGAAATCTGGTCTTGATTGTTTTAAGTGAAACACTCAGGGAAAGGTTGTACATGGGAATTAAATATCCCAGTGTTTGTTCCTGTGGTGCACCAGGGAGTCACTGCAACAGTGGAATGGAAGATTTTTTAGACTCTTCCTCTCTCTTCATAAATTTATTTTGCAAATTTGGCTCTACAACAAAATTAGACAGCCGATGACAGGTCCTGAACTGAAGTGTCAAAGAGGTTCAAAACAGTTGTTTTGGGGTTTTTTTTCCTGTCCAATGAAAGAAACTTCATCAGAATATAAATAGAAGGTGACTCTGTGGCCAAGACATACAAAGTTTTGTGTCTCAACACCCCACAGCCACAAAAGACTTCTGTTGCAAGCCCCTGACCCTAACAAAATAAAACACTGACTCTAGAAGATGGGAATAGGACAGGACAGACCATAATAATGTCAAACTCCAGGTACTAAAATGCCTTGCTAAGGCCCTGCAGTACAGCAGTGCTAGTGGATGGTGTTATAAAGCAACATTTTTGACACCAAACCCAACAACTCTTATGCACTGGTGGCTTCTTTCTGCCTGCTCTACAAAGACAGCGAAAAAAACCCACTTCAAAACCCCATCATCAAATGAGAAAACGTCTGTTCTGCAAATCTCCCTGCAAAGACTTTTCCTTTGCTAATTAAAGCTCCTTAAATGAAAACATGCAAGCATTTGAGCTATTGGTTGTTGTTGTTGTTGTGAATTTGTCTTGCTTTTTCTAAAGTTTTCTTTCCACTGCGTTTCCCCGGAGTGTTTATTCCCACAAGCAATGGAAAACGGAAGTGGGTGGGACAGCGAGAGCCTGCACAGAAAGGTCTGGGCTAGAACGGCCCTTCCAGTGCTAACCCAGAATCTCCTTGTTTTTCTGGTCTTGGTACTTAAACACGCTCCTGTGCATTGAATTTCTGTCTCTAAAATCAAACTGTGTCATTATGTCATTTTTCAGAAATTAGAAATAGAGATATCTGAAATGTAATTCCCACCTTTTATTGCCACGTAATGCCCCAGCAGACACCACGTGCATGTGTCAAGCAACGAGGAAAATGCAGAGGTGAGTCAAATGATAAACCTAACACAGAGATCTCCTGAGTTTCCCTAGTGACTGCTCTTTACTTGAACTAAAGATGCAATAGGCCAGTGTTTGAGGCAGCTCCACCGTGTCCATCAGTGTTATTACAAACACGACAGACAGCATGATATTTTCTTCCTGAAAACAATTTTTTTCCAGCAACTTAGAACCAGAGGAGAAATTCCCTTCCCACCCAGATCACTCTCTGCAGCCAGAGACGGACGTGCTGAAGATGCAAGGAATGCATGTCTTGAGCCCCAATTTTTTATGGAAGTTAAGGAATGCAATTATGGGATCTGTCTAGCAGGAATCATGTTGGTTTCTCCAAACACATCAATTTTGAATGTTCACTCTTGGTAACCTGCAATCTGTCTTGGGGGAAAAAAAAAGTCAAACAATTTGTGAGCTTTACAGTTTCTTCTTCCTCAGACTGCACTGACCTCTTGTCTAATGGGGAAGATCTGGCCTTAAGGGAGTCTGAAACAGAGTCCAGTTTCAGGCACTGGAATTTAAACATCCCAGTTTCACAAGAGGCTGGTAGAATTCACTGGGGATGTGCATACAGAGGGCCAGAAGGAAATTAATGCACGTTGGTTACTTTGCCTGGCCGTCCAGGTTAATTGATGCGTCTTTGGCAGTCATTATAAAAAGGGGAAGAACAGCATTTACATCTAAATATTTTCCAGTTTTTCAGACACATTCTGGCAGGGCATGTGAGCATGCAGCAAAAAATTTACTGAAAATGGCTGGTTCTCAATGGCTTGTCCCTTCATTTAAATAAATAAATATATATGTGTACACATAAACACAAGCACAGAAATGCATCCAAGCCAAGATTTAAAATAATGGGTGCATAAGGTTAGTTATAAGAGCTATATTTAGACCTACTTTAAAACATTTTAAAAATAAAGACACTGCATTTATTTTTAAACTGTTGGCTCAGAAACAGATGCAGAGATGTACCATACAGAGTGTGGGAGATGCTAAACTGTCACCTCACGTAACCTTTTCCTTCATTCTGTATTTTGCATATTTTCAACATTTTTCTCTTTGTATGCACTTCTCAAATTCCACAGTGCAGGTGCAGACACCTTTAAAATTGTCATACAGACAATTTTGGATAACATACAGGAAGTTTTTCCTTTTTTCACCCTTAACAAACTCCTTTGGGGTAAACAACATTAAAAACCACTGTTGAAACTTGTTGGTATGCAGAAATATTTCCTTTTGAATAATGCCTCTCTCACTTTTAACCTTGTTATTTCTCATCATCTCTTCAGATTATTAAAAAAAATAATTATCACCAGGGGATGCATAAATGAAAAACTCACTGTCCTGTGTGAATTCCTATCAGAAGCATCTTAGCCTAAATTTGTCTCGTTCTCAGAATTGTAGACTTCTGACATGCAAGAGCACTCTGGTCACAGCAAAAAAGAATCTTCAAGAGAGAAAATTGGAAAAACACCAGCTATCACATCCAAAATCTCTGAAAATGAGATTCACAGGGAGATTCAAGTAGAGCTGAATCATAAAAATGAGATGAATTATGCCCAGCTGTAATGATTATTATAGGTGTGGTGCTCTTGGAAGGGGCTGACCTGCTGTGAGGTTTAATTTAGGTCTTTAATCCCTCTCCATAACTAATTTTAAATCTCTTGAGAAAACAGTAGTTTCCAAACACCTTTATTTCTAAATATTAGCTTTGACTTGTCTACATGAAATTGCAGTGAGGCTTCACCCAAAAGAAAAAGGACCATTTTGGCCATAGCCTGGATGATGCAGCAAATTGTTTAAAATTAAAACAGTTGAATTTGTTGTTTTCTGTCTGTAACATTTAAATAGAAATGTATCATTTGAGAGCTTTCAGTAGTCTCTGATTTCAGCAGCAGATATATCACCTGCTTCCATAATTGTTCAGGGTTTGGGGTTTTTTTCCTGCAAAATTTTTGACAATAACTGTTATCAAGGGTAAAAAAAAAAAAAAATCATACCAGCCTGTCTGATAAACATGTTTCCCTGCCCTCACACCCCAGTGAGCACTGTGACACTATACTTTTATCATCTAGTGTGTGCTCAGAATGAGCTTAGAACAGCAATTGCCAGGAATAGGCAGGCGATAAACTGCATTGATTTAACACATCTTGTTTTCAATCATGCTCGGATTTTCTGAGCACGCATTTTTCCTGTACTTCAGCTTGTAGCTTTTATCTGACGAGCTGATCCCTTTTCACTGGAAAATGAAAAGGTCGCACAATAAGACACGGTTTACTGGAACTTGAGCACGCACCAGGGAAAGTATTTTAGATAAATACTGTCAGACATAGTGGAGCTGAATTTCAACAACACAATTGCTAAACAACAATACTTATTACTCTCTAGAACAAGCCTACAAGCAACTTATGGCTCACAGCAGGGGAGATCTCAGAGTTAGGCTCAGTAGTTAAAGAAACCTTATTCAAGCTTTGTTTAAAGATGCAGCACTGCTTTTGCCTTACATGCACCAACCAGCCCCACCCCAGGACCAAACTGACACCCCCTCAATTCCTTTCCTAGGTAAATTATAAATTATGGAAAACCACAGCAATGGCTTTTCTCATTCTTTTGTCTCTTTTTTTGGCAGAAAGGAGATTGACTACATGCTTGATTTAATTTAATCAAATGGAGTACTGGGTGCTGGTAAAAATAAAATTATCCAAATGTGAAAGTAATTTAACTGAAACTAATTCATTAACCAAGGTGAGTTGCTGAGGAGGTCAGTAAACAAGCAAGGAGTAATATGGCAAGAACCATCTACCAAAGACCAAGGTACAGTAGGCTCAGAGGAATAATTCTATTTCCCTCCTCCCTCTGAAGGGACTGCAAGGATCCTGACCAATACAGGACTGGAAGCAAAATATCCTCACTTTTTCCTATCAGAAGGGGCAAAGAAAATTTCTAAGTTATTTTTTACTGCACTGATTATACTCAGGAAAAGATACCAGCTGTTCTTCATGGAAGCTGCAATACAAAGGGAAGTCCCAAAACCAAAGCATCATCCCCACAAACCTCCTTCCCCATTTCTCAGAAACACCAGTGCAAAACTGGTGTGAAATATTTATGTTTTCCTTGCTTCTCCTGAATGTGTTTATTACTCATTTAGGTCCATCACAAACTCATCTTAAATCCACTTTGTCCAAGATCCTGAACCAGTTCAAAGCAGAACCATTCTGGCAAATTTTCTGAAACCACACTGACACTGGCTGAAGTTTAGTTAGTCTTCTGCATATACACATCAGATAGTCAAGCCTCCAGCTCTAGTCAGAGCCATCCATCTTTCAGATATTCCTCTCACGTTGTAAGTCTTACAGAAGGAATATCATAAATATTATTTAAGTTACATTTTTAAATTATAATTTTAAATAGGCAAGGCACAAGCAAAGGGATAGATCTCAAGACAAGTATAAGGTAAAATCCAACTTTGCATGCAATGCCACTTTACATTTAGCTCCATGAGCCTGACTCTAAGAGAACTCACACGAGCATCAATTTCTCCTTCTCACCTGGCAAGGGGTTTTTTTTGCTAGAGGAGTAAGTTGAAAATCTGTGCTGCATTTTAGGGTTATCTCATGCAGCACAGGCAGAATTCTGAAATGTCTTCTCCATTAAGTGCTCATAATCCCAGAAATGAAAGCAACTCATTTCTTCCCAGGGTGCCTGTTAACTGAGAAACTCATCTTAATTGAATGCACAGCTCAGTTAACCATCTTCACACCCGCAAACCATTAGTGCCCCATGGGCAGCTCTGCCGGGTCCCTCCCTGCCTGAGGCTCAGCAAAGGAGGGGATGTGCTGGAGGTGGTGAGCAAACACCGTCAGGGGCTGGTGCTCCTGACAAAAGGAGGGCTCTGGGGCTGAACTGGCTTTTGCTAAATTATTGGCATTAGATCTCCTTGCCAGTCAATTACAGAGGGATCAACAAATCCTGCAGATCTGCCCCCTCGGACACTGAAGAGTGATCACTGGTCTGGAATCTGGAGCCTCACAGGCAGAAGGGAAGAGGAAGCAAAAATAATTGCTTATATCTCTCCCTTCTCATCTTGCCTCTCTTCCACCCTCACAATTTACCATCTAGAATATACTCGGTAAACCAGTGAAAGTGAGTATGGAAATTAAAATATCCAAGGTGCAACCATTTGCCTTCAAAGCTGGTATCTCAAAAAGAAGCTGTAAAACGCAAGGAAGTGAGAAGCCAGGCTGAAAATCACTGTCCTGTTATGAAACACTCCCAATATTTCATTTACAGCAGGAATGAACTTTGGTTCTTCAGTGGTCACTGAAGTTTGGGATATGCAGCAAAACGTCTGAGCTGGTTGATGGCACCCCAGAGCAGTAACCACATCCCTGTGCTCAATTAACACTGTTCTGGGGTAGCTGAAACTTTTCTGCTCACCAGAATTAACCACCTTCCTTTTAACAGGATTAAAAAAATATTTTAAATGTTATTGGATTATTTTTTCCTAAATTGGAAATATTAAAACTTCCCTAATTAACACAGAGGTGGAATAAACAGATTAAAGATTTTGAAATGATCAATAGAGTGAAAGATGTAAAGTTATGAAGGATAACCAGATGTCATCACATAGGTTTATAATCATGCACTTGTACTTATCTCCTAATTTTCTAGATATTATTGGCAGCCTACAGGAAAACTCAGATCTCAGCTCTGAAGTTATCAATAAAATACCTTCCAAGTAGCACAGTATTGCCATTTTCTCTTGTATAAAACAAATACCTGCTTTCCATCCATTTCAAAACAAAAGCAAACTTCACTGTAATGGATTACATTATTCTGCACACACTTTTTTTCCTAGTAGATTTCATAAGAACTGTTGTCATAAAAAATTGCCACCAAAATCTATGTGTATTGTATTAATATGCCTCAAAGTTCAATACCGACACAAACAGTATCATCAGGTGATAAAAACAAAGATGCTGCAAGTGTGACAAGAAAAAAGAGTACTCGAATGTTAAAATCTAATTTAGCAATTTGCAAATTGCCACTCTAAAAGGAGGAATTTAGCATTAATCTTGCTGGAAGTGGCATATTTATCAGGAACTGATTTGCAGCTTTCCAGGCAGTAAGCAATGATATAAATACACTTCTGGGTCCATCAGCACTATGCAAGAGTGAGTTTAAACAGACAAACTCACGGGGGCCCTGGGTGTGTGAAGGATTAAGCACCTGGCTGCCAGAGTTAATTAGTGTGCTCAGGGGATGCACTGATGCTCCTGCTCCAAACCAGCTCCATCACAACTGCCCTGGGGCATCTCCAATTCCTGCTCTCCTGGGCAGTGTATCCCAGCTCCAGGGAAGATTTTCCCTCCTCCCACACGACCCCCGTGCGTGCCAAGCCCATGGTCTCTGTCAGCACACCTTCCCTCGTGGGGGTGCACACAGGGAAAGGGATGGGACTGCAAAAATGCCCAATATCTTGGGCTTCAGAGAAAATCACTTTGGCTTTGCACTGCAGGCTCTGTGTTGATGCTGGACAGCCCATGTATGTCCATGGGCAGCTGTGTCCAGCCCTGCAGAGCCTGGGCACGGCCAGGGTGCCGACCACACCTCAGAGGTCTCTCAAGTGAGGAGAATCCCACCAGTGGGATTTTCTCACTCTGTTTGATTTCTACATTCTGTGTGTCTCTTCCCTATCTGAGCATGATACACATTCAGTGGTAAAAGCAGTTATTGAAAATAAATCTAAATTGTAGCTGATTGAGTAACAAATGGACGCTGACAAGGTTCTGTGCATCCTGCTGGAGCAGATGGATCCTCGCTCACCGAAGCCAAAGCTGGGGGAGACACAGCAATGATATCTAAGCCTAGGACATGCAAACTGGTTGATGCTTCCTCTAAATAGCAAAGGGAAATGCAATGTCACCTTTTTCTTCCAAACTTTGCTTGTTGCACAAAACAAAAGTGAATGAGCAAAAGAAAAGCAAAAACTTCCCATGGGATTGGCGTGCTCTACCTGTCATTTCCTTTTGTTCCCTTTCCTTCTGCAATTCCCCCCACACCAGCAGCATAACAGTCCCCTTCAAAAACTACGCTTTCAGAAGTTTATCACAAGTATAAAGTAAAACATGAAGTACTGAAACAGAAATAAAAGGAAACTAAATACACCATCTCCTGGGCACCTAGAACAAAACTAGAAAAAAAACCACCTTTTTCTTAACATTCAAATATTCTGAAATTAAATAATTGGAAAGGGAGAGGTGGAATTAATGCAACTCTGTTTTAAAGCTTCTTACACTGTGAAATACCATATTATTCTATAGGCAGCATTCACCATGAGCTAAACTGACCCACTGAACTGTGGTGTAAGTGTCAGATGGCAGAATGTAGTTTCAAGTACTCTTGAAGAAGTACTCAGGGTTGACTTTTATGACATTCAACTACTAAGCATGCAAATCTTTATTTATTATTTCTTAGGCTTTCAAATCTCACTGGATTAAAGAACACATTACATGATTTGGTCAGAATTTTTTTAGCTCTGTATTTTAATCAGATTATGGCTGTGGAGACCTTAAGTTTCAGGATATTTCCCTAGCAAAGAAGATGTATTTCCACCCGCAAGAATGAAGTCATCCTTTTTGTTGTGAACCTATGTAGCATTTTTTGCCTCAGTATAAGAGCTCTTTCCACATTATTTGGCATCATACACTCCCTGTAATTTATAGCAGTCCTGAATTATTTCTCAGTTTCAGAGCTGGGGAACAAACAGCCACAGAACCATAAAATTTAGGTACCTATGCCTATTTAAAAATCCCAGCAGGCACCTAAATGAACTTTCAGTACTCTAAATGCAATTAAAATTCTGACTTTAAATAACAGGGTCAAAATTACAAAGGAAGCCTGAGACTCAAAAGAGGGTTTTCTGCCACTGGAAGAAAAGCTGCTGCTCACCAGTGCTTGGACCTGCAGTTTGAACTGTCTAAAAGCACCAGGAGACATTGAGATCCTGCAATCAGTCAAGTTTTAGTGAACTAAATCTGTAAATAATCACAAGGGACAAAATTCAAAATTTCTTTCTCTGTGCTGCGCTGGGCAAGGGTGAAAGAGTCTCCTGTTGGGCACAATATTTCAGCAGTAAACTGCAGAGGAAAGCAGCTGTGAGTCAATGATACTCTCCCATTCCAAGCACATAAAGCTTTTCAACTTCAAAAGGCACTAATGAGTAAAAATTAGTATCTGCCCATCCCTGTACTATTGCCTTCAAGAAGAATTTATTCCATTTGAAGTTTTTTTTAATGTATTTGTATTCTTGATTTATTCCTAGTCATCATGAAAGCTTTTGGGGACAAGTAAGATCCAGCCCCCAAAATGATATCCAGTGACTGTCATTGATTTCCCATTTCATAACAGGTTGCACAGAGGAAAAGCAAGTTTTCCAGCCTGTGGGGTACAAAACTCCAGGACCCCAGAAGTCCTGCAACTGTTTCTTGGTAGCCCGTGAAAGGGAACTAAGAGAGGTGCGAGTCTGTTGTCAGCTGGTTTAAAGCCACGGCACAATTCATTGTTCAAAGGTCTGCATTTGCACTGGAAAATATTGAGGTGTCCACAACCCTAAAAATGTTGAAAAGAGACTGCAATAGATGGTTTGTTGGCACAAGCTCTCCTCCCACTGGAAGATTTGCTACATACATTCAGGCACCAGCTTGGAAGATTGTGGATATTTTCTGCTGAATGGGGCCCTTGGAGAGGAAATATTTGATTTACTGCAGAGTTCTCATTTCCCTGAATTGCAAATAAAGTGTAATTTGATTAAATGTAAATGAATCCTACAATACTTTTGGTGGCTTGTCTGAAACAATTGATTGTAATGGGCATCCATCATTTGGCTTGATTTTAATTCAGAGACAAAAAAGGCAAAATGAGAAAACTAAAGCAAGTGCCACTAACATTCTAGAGCTGGAGCAGTCGAGATTCCTGGTGTTGGACTGTCATTCCCATTGTTCTCGGAGCAGAGGGGAAATGCAAAAGCAAAAGCAGAAGAATAATGGGAAACACATACATAGAAATAGATCTAGAGAAAAATTAAGCCTTTTCACAATGAGTTCTGTTAAATCAGCTTAAGGAGCACAATTTGTTAAATTTATTTTAACATCAATATTCTAAAATGAATGAGTAAGGAAGACGAATATTGCTCCGTGTTTCTCAGTTAGAAGAAAAGCTTTGTTTTATAGATCACCCAAGCCCTTTTTTAACCAAGATAATTTCCAAGTGCATAATACTAACTTCAGCAGTTCTTGTGGTTTGAAATAACAAGAGAAGTGAAATTACTGATACATACAGGCTTGATAAACTTTTGGTGTCACTTTCTTCAAATGTGGAACTACTCCAACCACAGAGATAATAATAGATGACCAGATTGTAACTGCTTTATTGCTTCTTTTTCCTCATAAATTTTAATTTTGGAAAGTTAAGTGAAAAATGTGGTTTCAATTTCCTACAAATTGCACACAATTGGGTTTTAACAAGAAAATAGAAAGAGGTGGTACGTTCTTTGGAGTGAATTAGGGAGAGGAGTTTGTTTCTTTGCCTTTCAGCATCATCAGAATAACAAAGTACAAAATGCAAAAAAGATGACTGCGGAAAAAAAAAAGCAGCTGTACAATGTACTAAGAAAAGCACCGAGTAATTCTTTATCTAAATAAGCTCTGAGCAATTTAACAAGCTAATACCTGCTCTAGCCTTTCTCCCCTCTGTTTTACCAGACTGGAGCTTAGAAGAACTCAGGCTGCAGACACGTGTTACAGGAAAGCCTCTAACAAGCAAACGCTGTGTACATAAAATCCTGCTCCCTCAGAAGGCACCAGCAACTGCCCGAGTGCTGAGCAAAGCAGCCCTGCTCAGACCATATTAAAAAGGCCTGGATAAACACTTACATGGAACTAACAAAACAAGAGCAGAAATGAAAGCCAAGAGAAGACAGAGATAATATTGATTTTGCCCAAGAGGCACACGGGGCTCAAATCCGTGTGTGGTTTTACCCACAGTACCCGCACCTACAACTACATTACACATATTAGGATCTTAAATCATATTAAAGGTGACCCAGATTTCCTTCAGCAGCAGTGGTCCAAGAGAGGTTTTTGAGATGGAAGATGCTCTGGAGTAGGTAAGAGCAGCACGAAGCAAATGTTAAGAGGGGGATCCTGCCACTGCTGCCAGCAGAGAAGGGAGGGGGCTTAGCTCAGGATGAACAGGGAGGTGACCCAAGTCCAACCAAACCTATTGGTCAGCACATCTTCAAAATGGGGTGGTGGAGATTAAAATACAAGATGGAAAATCCACTAAATGCTTGTAGTCAGGCAGTCAAGACAATGTAAGGACTGAAGGTATTGTGAATCTTAGAATAACCCCATGAAAGTGTTCAATGGTTGACAATTAGATTCCTAATTTAATTGAGAACCTGAGTAACCTGAAGAGTTTCCTTGACTCCCAAGTTGTTTGGATGCTTCTGTGTAAAGGATGCTCTTGAATCTTAAAGAGTATCAATTGATTTACACATTTTTAAACAAAAAATACAGTGAAAATTAGGTAGTAATGTATGTAAATATGAAGCCTTTATCAGTTTTCTTTAAAATGTTTAAAAATATGCAAACCTTATGGCAAAAAGGTATGAAATAAACAAAAGAGACACATTTTTAATGAACTTTAGCGTAAAAGGAATTTTCATTATGAGAGTGTATGCGAAAAATCAATTTCCCTAAGAAAAAAAATTCTGGCACTGTAAGTAGCACTTCAGGGGGAAAAAGCCAGCTTCCATAAAAATTCAAATTATCAAATTTGCGAAATCTAAAGGGACAAAAGTAATTAGGGAATTACTGTAGAAATTTGAGAAAAATACCTGTGATGAATTTCATGCAGCTTTAGACTTTATTACAAAACCCTAGGAATTTTTTTTTTCAGTAAGAAAACTTTCATTGGCCAATAACCGTAAACCTCAAACTGTTTTCTAAAAACGCGTATGTGAACTGATGAAGCAGCTGAACTGCTCTGCTGACACCCCATGCCATGGTTGTTTCCTGTGTTAGATCTAACACACATTTTCTGTCTGTCCTATGGCTGGAATCACCAAAGGCAGAAAAACCCCACAGGCATTGCCAATGCCTTAAAAAGATGCTTTAAGGCACAGCCCCAACACCTTAACTCACAAGAAAATAATTCTTCCAGTGAATGGAAAAGCCTGGTCCTACCTCCTTCCAGAGGCAACAGCATGTCCTCAGATTGCAATAGTCCCTTCCTGACTGGAGATGCAAGGAGTGCAAGAGAAGAGGGTTTTCTTCACCCCACGTGTCCCCGCAGAGTCAGAACACACACCTCAGTCATTTATCATCATGCCAGCTCAGCCTGCCAGCCTGACAAGGATTTTTCCCCTGGGGCTTCTAAACTAGAAATGTTATTTAGGTTACGAAAACAATTGCACGTTTTCTGCTTCCTGAGCCAGCGTAGACCTGTGAGCATGCAAATGAAAGGATCTGAAACCTGCCAGGGCTGCGGCCACAGCACATCCCTCAGCCCTGCTTGGCCAAGGGAAGCACACAGGGATGGAGGGAGAACTCTGGAGAGACACCACGGCCACCGCAACCCCTGCTGGTTCACTACTGACAGTTCAACTCCTACTGCAGGGCCCTGCAGTTTACAGAAAGCAATTTCCTTTGGCCTCTGCATCAGCCATAGATTATTTTCTTCCTTTCATTTTTCCTCCCTTCCCCCCATTCCTTGAGCAGAAGAGCCTGCTCTTCACTCTGCCCCCCTCTCTGTATGGATTAAAGGGGGAAAAAAGGACAAACCTTGCGAGCCCAACAACGCTGAGGATCCAGAGCAAATCCTCCAGTGCTGGCTGAAATTTGCAGGAGGCCTGATCTGTTCAGAACTTGCTCATCTGGCCTGGCTCCTATTTCTAGATAATGGTCATGAGATGCAGTAAGTCTGCAGCACATACAGAGCAGCTTCCTCACACAGCAGGATGCACCTTTGCCTTCACAAGTGCTAAAATGTTGCTCTCTTACAGGACTTCACTGGGTTTTTTTACCTCACACAATTTCTCCTTAATTATTTCCTTTTTTTTTACAAAGGTAAATCTTATCTGTGCTCATTATAAAACTCTCGCTGCTAAATTATTTATGCCAAACAATCACGTGTGGTACCTTTGCAGATGTCAGCAGATAAACAGAAATGCAATGTTGCATGATGGAGTTTAATGCTGTGGAAATGTCGGGGCGCTTATTTTAAAATTCCACTGACCTTTGCTGTCCTATTTTCAACTTTTGCTTATTGCCACAGTAAGGAAACACTGCAACGAGATGGGGAATTTTTATACGAGGATCCTGAAAGTCAATGCTTAAGGGAAACGTGTTTCCTCAATGACACCATTGCTGATTATGTGCTATCAAGAGGCAGCACAGAAGAACCATTTATACAGACCTTGGGCAATATGAGACACAGCAAAGAGCAAAACAAGCAAAGCCAAACTCCGGGGCTGCCTGAAGAGGAGCACGGCAGCACAATGTCTGCGTGTTGTTCCAGGGGGGCTACTGTGACATTAAGATATTACAGGTTTGTGGTTATTTGGGGGGTTCCTTCTTTCCCTGCTGGCAGCCCAGGCTCTGTGGGACCTGTGTAACAAGGCAATAGTGTCTGGGAAATAATGAGCAGGGGAATGCAGTGCTGTTCTTTCATTGCAGTGTTAGGTGCAATGTTGCACACTAAAGCACCGGATCAATACCTCCAGCAGCAACCCGTTCAATACACCTGAATTATTGCTTCATTTTTCTTCTTATTATAGATGAGTTGTGTTATTATTTTCCCCAAATCGATATTTTACAACCTTTTTTATCCGTTTCTCCATAAATTTTGTGATTACTTTAAACTGGGAATTCCGGTACACTAAATAAGATGCAGTATCTGAGAGGTAGTGAATGTACCAACACGAGTTTTTACTCCAGACACTGCTTAAAGGCAGATCCTAATCAATAGCTAAGTAGGAAAATTTTTACCTAAGAAAGTTAGAAGCATTACCACGCTTACAAAATGAAAATCCAGGTTCCTAGAAAATACTGCCTGCAAAAGAAGACTATTTTAGAAATACAGGGAAGGAGAGGCCTGATGGGCACTTTGCGTGGGAAATTTAATTCCAAACAAATATGCTTTTTACTTCCCCTCAGCTAAAGGGCGACCATAATTCACTGAAATTGTTTCTTACAAAGCAGATAATCCTGTGCACCTTAGAGTGATTTAATTAGCTTCTGTAGCTGTCTCCTGCTAAGTGTTTAAAGCATCTGCAAATCAAATCATGTTAACTCATCTGCTGCACCACTTTCTTTGTTCTGTGCATAGGACCTTCCTAATAGCATTAATAGAAGCATGAGTTTCCCTAGAGAGGGGAGTAGCAAAGTGAGTTAATTACATAGTTGTTGTAAAATTGTGTACATTATTCCACAGAACACGCTGGGTAAGTATTAAGCTGCTACACAGAAAATAATTACAATTTTGGGTGATCCCAAAGACCGAAATGGTACAATTTGAAAGGAAAATGCAGATTCCCACTGAAGCTGGAGGAATTCTGCCAAATTCCTGTATGCAGTCTGCCTGGCCTGGCTGCTCAGGGGCTGCAGTGCAGGATCCTGGCTCTTCCCTACGCTTCAGCTGCAATTTCTATCCTCGCATTTACTGCAGGATTACAGGATCGAGCACTGGGAGGTACAGTAATCTCCATTCAATGTTTTATAACACTTTAAAAATTTTAAAAGGAAAAAAAAAATCCCTGGGATTTTCTGCTATAAATTGTACAGTTTTCTGCTCACATCCACTTGGTCTAATTAGGCATCACAGAGCCCTCAAGGAGCAAGTCCAGCAGTTTCTTTGGATCTGGGCATCAGTACTACAGTGGGGCAAATAATTCACAACAAACTATTCCCAGTCAGTAACTCTCCAAGGAGATATTTTTCTCCAATTATTCTGTTAAATTAAAGTATTTGTCAAATAGTTTTTCTGACTAACCTTATCCTTGTAGACAGATAATTACAGAGTGGATTGTTACAACTTTTTTATTTAAATTCTCCATTTATAGCATATGTTCAGCAAGGGTATCACCTCACCTGTGTCTTTACTGGTCTTGAGTCATATTTCTTAACAACCAGCAGAGAGTTTTACTTCCTTTTGTCCAGGCAAAGAAAAAAACAATGGAAAATTCACTTTCCATAGTACACTGAGTTTTTCTCAGGAGGGATTGTTTCAGCAAACTCACTTGTTCAAACATTCACAGGGAGCAAAACACTACAGGGAAACTGAAGGAAATTCATTGCCAAAAAACAAATGAATATTCATGGTCCACAGAAATACCCTTATTTCCCAGCTCTAATCAGCATGAACATCTGTGAAAAAAAGTCTAATGGGGGAAATAGGAGAGGGGAGGGGGGTCATTTCCATCCTTTCCCTTAGGCCCCAGTTTAAAGGAGGTTCATTTATCTTTTTAACAGAACTTGCAAGCGATGCAAGGATGAACAGTTTTGGTGAAGAAAGGATGTGGAGACTTGGCCTTGTCTTTGGGAAATTTGAACTAAATTCTTCATCCTAGAACAAAAGATATCTGGTGCAGGTTCTTGGTCCTGTTCCTGGCCAACCAGACCTGGCAATGCCCAGAGAGCTCCTCTACCAATAACAGCCCCTGAGCTGACAGAAACACCCAGGGAAAATCCAGTCTCAGGCAAACGGGTGAGGCATGTGTCAGTCTCATCCTTTTCAACAACTGACATGCACAGGTCAATGCAAGATTTAAGGGAACAAAAAGTACCTCAAAATTAAAAACCTGTAGGAAAAAACATTATTGTTTTTCAGTACGATGGCCACTTGAAGACCTATTTTTTGGAACAGAAATGTGATGACTATTTCTAGGAGCTGTGCACAACATGAATGTGAACTTTAGGGAGAATTCTTTTTGGAGTGGTGAAAATAGTCAGAGATCTACATTTGGAAAAAAATGTTTCCCTAGTAGAAGCGACCTTTCAACATGAATTCATGGTTACTTCTGGCAGCAAAATCTTGCCTTTCATTTTTACAAGTATAAGCTTGCTGCTGGGACTGCCTGAGCACACAAACTACGCATTTTTATTTGATGAGCTGGAGTCTTCTATGGAAAGTATCCCATTGAAAGCTGGGAACTGGATATAAGTTAGGAGAAAAAAAGCAGAACAAAAGAAAAAGGGGACAATAAATAGATGTATTTCAGAAACTATCAGGATTGCAATATTTGGGGTAATAGTAACTTCCCTACACAGCACCTGGCACGTGAGGCACTGAGGGTGAAATGCTCCCCATCCAGTTTCAGCCAAATGTGCTTATTTGAGAAGTTGTTCAGAGCCCATGTGCAGGCAGAGGACAGAGGTTTGCTGATGATTCCCCCTCATCTCAAATGACATCTAAAACAGTCCAGGGGGTATCATAACCAGAGCTCCAAAGGGTTCACTACATTTTTATAAGGTATAAGAGGGCCTCATCGTCTTGAAAGGGGATAAAACCCACCCTGAATATGCTGCAGTACTAAAAAGGGACATAAAATTTCACAATTATTCATAGGTATCCCTGTGTATAGTTTTGCCCTGTAATTTTCACAGATTTAAAATGGGGAGTTTGGCACCAATTTCTGTTTTAACAAACACGTATTTTTTACTAGATGACTGTTACAACATCTTAAATGCCATGTGCATTTTCTGCCCCATGGGGTCTTAAAAAAATACCTTATTTACTTGCCTGTGTGGGGTTTCTCTCTGTGTTTTTTTTTGGTTGGGTTGTTTTAGGTTTGTTTTTGTGCTTGATTTGGATGGTTTTTATTAACTCTCTGTCTGCTGGGTGTGAGTTTTCCTCTTTTTAACCACCAATGCTGACACCTGGTGCTATCCAACAGCAGTTTGAGTCCACAACTCTTCAAGCAAAGAGGTTAACCACAATTTATGGCAACAGGAAAAAGAAGAGAAATCATATTTGGGAAGGAAGGGAGAGGACGGAAGGAAGGAGTTAAAGAAGACACTGAGAGATGAAATAACAGTAGGTATGGCCATGCAAATACCTTGGGGCAAACTGTGCAAGACTGCAGCTCTTCAAGGGCAGCTGTCCAAATCCAGGCCCTTTATTGTGAAGCAGAATGGATGGCTCACACTTCTGTCCCCAAAGTGGAAACTGCCATGAACTCCCTGGTCCTTGGCAGTCTAAGTTTGGTGTGGAATGGAAGAAGCTCACACAGAATAGCTGCAAAAGCACAGCCTAATTTACACCATGCTAACATGTTGGTGTTCTAATATATCAAATAACTTCTGTCCTACCTTGTGGAATAAAACATCTGCATGTGCTTGGCTTGGCAGGATTAAGCCATGATGGTTTTATACTTCTTAATTAACTGCTCACAACAGACCAGGGGCAAGATGCAATGGCAAAACTGCTTTCAGTGAAGGTTGTACAGTTATATACAGACCTCAAACAATTGGGCTTGAGGGTTTTTGTTTTTTTTTTTTTTAATTAAAAAAAAGCGGCAGTATTAACATCACAATGTTTTCCCTAAGCAGCAGCAGCAGCTGGGTGATGACAGTGACCTGCCAGGAGGTCCCGAGGAAGCTTGTTGAGATTGCTGAAACTTTTGTGCAGATTGACTCTTCAAGGAAATTCTGCTTTCTCTAAGACATTAGCCAGCCATTATCATGAAAATAAATGTGGCCCACTGCCACATGTCTCACATCATTTAAAACACCGTGGTTACAACTCCTTTCCGAGTTGGCTCCTGTGGTGTCACCAACACAGCAACTCTGCAGCCTACAGGGCACGTCTGCACTGCAAAGTTTCATACAGAAGTTCTCAAAATAACTTTAAATAAAGTAAGGATGGACACTGTAACCTGTGCCAGGAGGCAACTCTGCAGTTTTGGGCCAGCCTGAGAAGCTGCCAGGATTGAGCTTTGTCATACTGTGATTAAACTGTTTCCAGCATCTCTATCCAGTCACCAGGGCAGACCACAGCACTGATGCACTTGATATCTTCATAACTAAGCAGAAGAGTCTGTGTGAGTTCTTGCAAGATAGCAGAAAAGTACAAAGAACTTCACACTCCATGCAATAAATTGCTCTTGCATCCACTAAGATGAAAGGCTACAAGTACAAGATTTTCCTTTTATCTATATATTAACAAAAAAAGCCTGAATCTGTAGACATGGGCTATATTGAGGCACATCTTCTCTGTAGTCCCTGCTGTCAGAAGCTCTAACCAGGCTAGATAAGCACTCCTGGCTGTGTAGGGATGCTGGTACAAGCACAAGGAACGAGGCTGCCCAAGTCCTGCCTCCGGGGAACGATGCTGCACATCCCAGAGCTGGGCACTTGTGAAACAAAACTCCTCAGCAAAATGAGCCCTCACTAACAAGCACCTCAAAGGATTAAGCACATCTTAAGGAGACTACTTGGCAGGCAGTGCTGTGTGAAAACGTGCCTCGGGCAGCTGTGCACTAAATTCAGGTCCTGACTCCCCCTCCAGAGCCCACATGCCACGGGCACCTCTGAGAGCCTGGCCACAGCTTGGCCACTCTTCAACCACAGCAAATCCTGCTCACCATTCCAGCAGAAACCAAAGCATGCTGCACCCCATGAGAAGAGCGGGAAGGATGAGTTAGGTACACACATTCCCATGAGGAAGCCAGAATTCCCAGTCTATTAAACATGTCAGTGGCAACAAGCAGTTAAAGATTCTGCTTTCTGGACCAGCAAAGAGACAGTGCCTTGTCCCTCTTCTTAGGGCACATCATCACAATGCATTAAGGAGATCAGCACAGCCTCTGCTGCCACTCTAAACTGCCCATTTCTGTGGTGTTTGTCTAACCTGGATAGCCACACATTAAGAAACAAGGCAGTGAAGCCCCCTGTAGAAACAAAGTACAATGCAGACTTTTTAGAAATTCATCTCAGCTCCCTGTTTTATTGGCCTTTTTTTTTTTTTTTAAGAGGGAATAATATCTCATCAAGTGACATGAGCTAAAAGGAGAATAAAAAAAGATTAACAATTTCAGTCTGGAATAAGAGTTTTGAAGAAGGGTATGAAAATTTAAAGGTATTCGGGTGGGGATAAAGGAAATAATTTACAAGGTTTATTTTGTGAATCCAGAGGGTTAATTTATCATGAAGTCTGGAACTTGAAAAGCAAAAAAATGGTTTATTGGCTCTGAAGGTCAGATAACAATGTTATATCATATTCAATGGGTTAAGATTCCAAGGGTTTACAGGGTTGCATGACAATTGCAGGAATCCTTATAAAGTCTATTTTTTACCTTTATTGTTAATAGCTTTCTAATCCTTTACCACAAATTTATAGTTCAGAAATGGCAACACATCTTAAAGATTAAAGGTATGTGACAAACAGTTCATGTCCTTTAATAATCAAATCACATAGTTTAGATTGGGGGCTTATCAGGCTTTTTCCTACTCCATGGTCTCATAGGTAGAAAATACTTTATATCCCTATTACATGAATGATGAATGGGACCATTGGTTATGGGCTGTTATTTGCTTGGCTGTAGTCAATATGTTTTCTTTGGACAGGGACTTCAGTGATTTATTTCTCTTTTGGCCTTATCACTTATTAACTCAGGGCAGACAGAAACAGCCAAGGTTGTGAATAAGGACTAGTGCCCATTTAGACTTCTAATATCAGAGAAAATATTCTTTTTAATGATCCAGCTACCCTTTGCTGCTTAGAGTCTGATTGCACTTCCCTCTAACTAGAAAATAAAGGTCATATTTCTTGGAAAGTGTATACATAAAATATGCAAAATAATATGTTTCCTTCACAGCCAGCTTTATTCTGACGGTTGCTGTAATTGCTTTCATTTTGAAGCTGTCCTACAGGTACCCTGCACACTTTTACTGATTGTTTTTTGCAGTGTGTTATGGTGCCACCAGTGTTTAAGAAACACCAAAGATACAAGGGTTCTGTGTTCCTATTAGCATAGACTAGGGATTTTCCAGTTTACTTCCACCATCTCCTCCCTGCAATTAATTAGGATTCCTCCCAGCTTCCTTTCCTGACTTTCTGCAAACCAAACCAACAATTCTAATATTCTTAATATTCTACCCTGGTAACTGATAGTCCATATTTCACTCTGCTGGGCATGTCCTTACAAGCTTCAAAACAAATATTTTGGTAACAACATTAAGCCCCCAAACCACCACCAAAATGATAAAAACTGAACTTATTTCATCTAGAAAATCTTGTTCCAAAACAAGCCTTTTTTTTTTCCCCCTAAAAGTTTCCAGGCAGGGCAGGTGACTGGCTCAGTTAATGGACTGGAACACACTATGGGACAGGTTCAAGCTCAAACTCAAACAGAGATTTCCTGAGAGCAACTTTTCTTTTCAAGGGCAGGTAACACCTAGATCACATCACTGATGGAGGGGTTGGAGGGAGAGCCTGCACCAATCCCACCCCTGTTCTCCCTGCAGTTTCCTGGACCCAGCAGTGGTGCCAGGAGTTCTTCAGTGACTGTGGCAAACACCTCTGGAGCCCCCATGGCAAGGTCCCCCTGGGAAGGAACACTTGGCACAGTGAGATAAAGGGGGAACCCAGTGAAATATGCATTAGGATATTGTTCGAGTAGTTGTTCTAAGGAATTTTTTTGCTTGTTTCCAGAGACATTAATTAAACTCCCCAGTAAAATTTTACATTTAAAAAGGTTTGATTTCATTCTTCCTTACTCGATTGTGCTCTAGAGTAAGGATTTACCATCTCTCCTCCACAGAACCTCTCTGAGATCAGAAACAGATTTTCTGTGGAGCATCCAAAGCACAGGGTAACTTGCAGCACAGGGCTCTTCAGCTTTTAAGAACAGCTCTGATTTTAAACTTTATATATTTCTTTGTATTGAAGGATTTTGTTCTGTTCTTCTGCAGCATTTTGCAACTATTTAACTTCAAGACATCTGATACTTTTTATTCTGCCACTGCTATTAATATTTACTAGTGAAAGGCAGATAAAAACTGCTGTTAAAAACAAATGGCATTCATTTGCTAGCTACCAGATCTCATAGCTGGTCACTCTTCTGGAGAAGTGATGTTCTCTATATTTCATTTCAGCTTAATGATCCTCATATCTTTGAGGGTGAAGAATTTTATAAACACATCAGGATAAAACCTGAGACAGCATCAGAGATGCTGGATTTTATTTTTATTGTTCTGTTGATGGTGGCCTTCTCTCCTGATTTATACTAATCAGTTATTTAAGTGCTCATGATTTAATAATAAACACACATGAATGAGGCACTGTAAAACTAATGAGGTTGTGGATTACTGATTTTGAGAATAACTGCCACAAGGTTTTAACATTTGTCAGGAACTAACAGCTACACAGCTATGGCCAAGGTTAGCTGGTGTAAGGGTCAAGCTCCAGTCTACAGGGATCAAGAAAGGCTCCAGTGGGGCTACAGGAACCTCTTGACAGCCAGTCTGTCTCTTATCACCACTTATTTTTTCCTTCCTTTTTTTTCTTTTTTTAATTTTCTTTTCTTTAGTCTACAAACTGCAGAACTCTCCATTCTGAAAACTGATTGTTTCATTGATTATGTATCCTTTGAACTTTGCATAGTTACTGGTGCTTTCTTGAAAAGAGAAAATTTTCCTAGCAAAGGAAATCGCTGAAGTTTACCAGGTTGGAAACTTAAAGGACTCGAGATCAGTTTTTAAGTGGTTCCAGTTCTGACCAGATCTCTGTACATGACTCCAACCTCTGCTTCCAGGACTATGGATGGAAGTTTTAGATGGTGACAGGTAGCTTTTGGTCTCTTACTCTTGAAGGTATTCAACTTTAAAAAAATGAAAAGAGAATGATTCTCAGAAGACAACTACTCCTGTACTTCTGTAAATAAAACTACCTAAAATTAAAAATCTGAAAATGAAGTCACCTAAAACAGAGACTTTTGGAAATGTTACCCAAATCATCTGTGATCTGCAAGGCCCTTCCTGTTTGTACACACTCAAATGTTTTCAGAAGATGTTTCCACGTGAGGCTATATCTACTTTGTAGCAAATAGGGGAGTGAAAAGTGCCCTGTGAAACCCTGTGACATTTCAGAGACAGACGCAGTTTCCCAGAAATTCTGTGAATATCCTGACCTTCACAGCACCAGGATTTCCACATCTCTCCACACACAGTGGCCCAACAGCATAATGCAAACACTGGTCAGCCCAGGCAGTGTCCACTCTGTCCTACTCAGCCTTTGTCACAGTTATCCTGGAGGATCAGAGCTCAGCATCGGGGTTATTCCCAGTGCACAGCAAGCCCTGTGTGTCTATGCTCACCCTCCACCCAGCCATTCCCATCAGCAGCACTTCTGGAGACACTTCCCACCCCACAGCTCGTAGCAAACCCCAAATGGCCCGTGGGGGACTTGCTTGTTCCTCTTGGTGCTCTGTCAGCACACAAAGGGTTCAGCCCACAGCCTCCCTGCAAGCCTAATGCAAATTAAAATGGTCCCTAAATCCCAACCTGTATCCAACCATGTAACCTATTTCCAAAAGGAGGAGCAGTATTTGGGGTACTGCTCAGCCAAGATTCTGAATTAACCTGTGTTGCACACAACCTCAGTGACACAGCCCTGTACTTCTGGCCCCATGAAGTCTTTTTCTCTGCTTTGGGAACAAAGCACAAACTCTTAAACAGAGCAGGTGGTAGAAGACACAGCATAATGCATTTTTATGGACCCTCCATATGTCCTTTCCAATATGCAGTGAGATAAATTCTCATCTCACTTACAGTCATGCAGCCCCACTCAAATCTTGCAGTTTAGTACCACTGCAAAAGTCATCTCTGAAATTCATGTTGTCCATGATGCATCCTTTTTTTTATGTTAAAACAAGACAAAACAAAATCTCAAAGGCCTGCCTGGGTAGCACAAATTTGTGCCAACTCTCTTCTCTTATTTAAGTCAACCATATATGCCCTGAGTCACCTTGCCAAACTACCTAGGGATTTGTATCTCTAATCTCTTCCTTTATCTCAGTTTCTCCAGTCCTAAAACAATGCTAGTGACATACCTGACTCCCAAGTTGTTACACAAAGCTTAATTCATCCAGTGCTCTCCAATGCCAGAAGAGACTTAGAGATGAAGAGTGCCACAGCAAGTCTGGGTATTTCTATGTGCAATATGGACTTTTAATATTATTCCAAAATGAACACACATTCAAGGTGTGTTCAGACTTCTGTATTTCTAATAATTTTCTCTCAGGAATGTCAAAGCTTAAAATCTAAGAAATAATTGCTCTCTAAGTGCATGCTAATGGCTCGCTCTGCAGATGGAAAATAAAAAACTGATGTTTTGTTGTAAGCACAGGGTTGACACTGGTTTATTTCTGTCAGAAATACTCACAAAAGCCAGAATTTCTCTGTATATATGTGACCTTGATTCCTAGATGGCACATGGACTACTTAGAGATCATGTTACTAAGTTATTTGCAGTTAAAGAGGAAAAAAAGGCTAAAATTAATGGGTCACTGGGTATTTTCTTCTGAGAACTTAACTACTTAACAGTAAGAAAAAAACAGTTTACAGCCAGGTGGCTTGAGGGGATATTTTGTTGAACACTGATTAAAAATAATTTCTTCTAAATGAGACCTGACCACAAAATGGGACCATTAACGAGCAGGGACATTCTCACCAGAAAGGAAACTACGCTTGATCAACTCCTGCACCGCCCACAAACCCCAGGTCTTGTTCTCTCTCTCTCACACACTCTCTTTTGCTTCCCCCCCCACCTCCTTTTTCTGCTCTCCCCTTTTCTTGTTCTTAAGAGCAGGGTAAATAAGCAGCAAGTGATGCTGAAATGTTTTCGGCCAAAAACAGAGGCCAAACTCCTCTGAGAAAACATTTGGCCTCTGTGGTTTTGTAATATGTTCCAGAACACTGAGTTCACTGAAGAACATTGTGAAAAACTCCCATCGGCTGCAGTGATGCTGGGGAATGTTACTGTATCCCAACTTCCAATTGGTCCATTTCCTGCAGGCCTTGTTAAAAAAAAAAAAAAAAAAAAAAAAAGGAAAAAAAATAGTGCTATGTGGGAGTTAAAACAAGTTCTCATGGGAAAAATGAATGGCAAGAAATTCTAGCTTTAAAAGAAACAGCTAATCTGCTAGTTTGATTGTTCTTCAAAACTTACAATGAACCAATAATCCTAATTAAAACCACTTGGCCTAGTTCTCCAAAGCATCATAGCTTTTTCTATGCTTCGTTTGTACACACCATAGACTATTAGTTTTTTTCTAGTGCTCACTAACAAAGTGCTGACTTTGTTGGGATGGCTGAGCTAATTTCGTGAACTCAGTGTGAAACCTTAGCTAAACAAAATTGTGGTAATTTTCCTTAATTTGTAAAAGTGATTGGAGTGCAAACAAAATTTTCCTCTTGGGTCAATCCTATAATTTTCAATTAACTAAAACTAATCGGCAGGCATGTACTGAACCTGCATTTTGTTTAAAGGGCTGGAAGGCACTTCTGAAGGTCAGGATGCATTAATTGTTTTTATTTTAGTTTCATTTAGTCCTTTTTAAAAAGCTACATTTAAGTTCAGGCTCGCTCTAAAAGGAAAATGCAAATTGTGTGAGGTAGGATTTCAGTCACAACAGCTTTTCTGTATCTGTTGTAACTCTGTAACTGCATAAGTGAGAGAAGTGGCTGGACTGGATCACCTTTGATTTTATAATTTTTATCATTATTGTTTAGTATTTCATAACTTCCATTTATTGAATGAAAAATACTGTGTTTTAAGCACCAACCTGAAAATGCATACATGGAAACACTGGCCCTACTGGGACACTTTATTTCCACATTCAGCCATCTGCTTCTGGGCAGACAACCTAAACTGCTGCCCTCCTTTTCACTGGAAAAGCTAATTAATGATGATCTGAAAAGCAACCCCAAAACGGGTTCAAGCCATTTTTACATTTAAAGAAGTCATCAAAATTTTCTTTGCAAAGTTAAGGAGGCAGGTTCCCCCCTTTTTTTTCCTTCCACATGCACACCTGCCATTTCACCAGCCCCAGGGGCAGCCACCCCAGTGGGGTGACAACCAGCAGCACAGCACAACTTCCTGCAAGAAAGAGAGGAGGGAAAGGATTCATCTCAAACAGTCCAAAGCTCTGGGCAACACACTCCCATGATGGTTCACACCATCCATTTGCACCAGCCATCAATCTGACATTTGCTTTTCCTTTTGTTCCATCACATTCAAACTCCAAATAACTCTTCTGATACGGTGTGTTATTGTCCATTATATGGATTTCCCACACATTTCTGAAATCATGATGCTCACAAATAAACACACACAGCCTCCACAAGTGCCTGCTGCTCAGCCAGCAGGGCAATATGTGAACATTTTAAGAGCCAGTGTAAAGAAACCCAGTGCATAATCCCAACTGGGAGAGAGGGTATTTGAAAAAGACAAGTAAGATTTATAAGGCACCTTTTTTCAACTTCCTTAGTGTTACCAAAATTCAAATAAGAGCTTTCCTGCCCAGCTGGAGCACAGAATTCTCTCCTCTGCCACAAGTCCCTATGTGTACATTGAGAGTTGGAGCAATGTATGTGCCCAGTGGAATTCAGAATGCCTTAGTCACAAGTATTGATGATATATCTTAAAGTTCCAGGGGCAATTGAGGATGAGGAAATGAATTGCACTGGGTTGTGCTGAACCACGGTTCAGGCAAACAGTTCCAGCACAGTCCTGTCTGTAAATGTGAACAACAAGTGCATTAAAAGCACATCAAAACCAGGGCAAAGCTGTTAATTCCTGCAGCACACACACCTTCTGAGGAATCAATGACACACATCCTTTTTAAAACGTTAGGCTGCTATTTGATTCATTTCCCAGGCCATTCTTACAACTACTGAGAGTGGTTTGACACTGACAGCACCTGCAATGTCCCAGTGTGGTTTTTTGTTAGCAATTCTTGAGGCCAAATCACTCAACTTAGAGGTCTCCAGTGTGGGAGACCACCCCAAAGCACCTGCAGGTCGCTGTGTCTGCAGCACTGGCTGGGCTGAGAGCTTCTTGAGCTCCCTGGAAGTCAGAGACAAGTGAGTTATGGTGAGATGGGCTGGCAAACAGGCTGCTGCTTTGAACCCTTGCAACACTTGCTGGACAACATGAGATAGAGATGTTTAGCAGGATCCTTCTCAAAGCAGCTTTGTGTGTCTGGCTCCTTGTGCTTGCACTCTTCCTCTGTTTGTTTAAGTACTGCAGTGGCTGTTTCCCTCCTTCCTCCCCACTCCTGGCTAAAGAGATGTCCCATTGCGAGGACAAACAGCCAAAAAAAAATCCCACACTGGCGTTTTCAGATTCATCCCTACAGGTACCCTGTTCTGACTCCAGCCTCAAACTGGTCCCTTCAGTGATGTCCTCAGCCAAAATAACAAGGTACAGCACAGCTTTTAATGACAAAAGCAGAAGCCTTACCGAGTGTGATATATCACCTGCCCTATTTCTCCCCCTCACATTTAAAGCATCCATACCTGTGTAAATGAATCTTCCAGGCGTTCCCTTGCAAAACTGCTTAGACTTGTAGGACAATGTGACTTCTACAACCCCTGGGATATGTCGGGGAGGCGTCTGTACACGGATGGCATGTGGAGTAATCAGCTAGAGAAAACATTGGGAAGGGAGAAGAAAGAGAAAAAAAGCACTGTTAGATGCTGAACACTTCTTTAATAACACTTTCCCCTCAGATCACAGTAAACAAGCTTTGAAACATGTAATTAACCTGTCAATGTTTGAATACAATCTTGATGTAACCCACACAAAAGCCAGCGACTACAATATTTACAAGTATTTTCATAGCAACATTATTCCTGTTTTCATACATGGCAGGCACTTGCTTCCTAGTACAAGCATCAGCCCTGGTTTAATGCAATAACTCCAGCTTACAGCAGCAGGACTCCCACCTTTGCTCAGATGAATTCTGGGCTCATGAGAGTGTCCAACACAACAGATTCATAAATGACACGTGGTTACACGTGTGAACATGGCACAGCACAAGCCCAGGATTTTATATACTCCAGTCCCCACCTGCTATCTGCACACTGGAAAAGCACCATGTGCTGCTGCTTTAATTTTCTTTTCATTTTGTGGAGGTGTACCTGTGGAAATGCAAAGCCTGGCTTCTAAAGGATGCTGGATCTTTCCTTGAAAATGATGAGAGCACTCAAAAAAGATGGAGCAAATAAAAGCATCTAACCATCACTTCCAGTCTGCCTTCACTGCAGTGACTGACACACATCTGAGAGGGCTTCTTCAGGTGTGGATTTACACAGAAATAAGCAGATAAACTTAACTTTCTTTTTATTTGGGTTGGGGGTTCTGATCCTCTTGGCACAAAGTTTGGGGCAGGTCAGTGCTGCACTTTCCGGGCTCTAGACCATTTTTGCTCTTTCAGGATTCTGGACTGGATTTAAAATGTGGTCCCTGAAATTATTAGCAGAGCCATCTAGGAGTTCACTAATTCATAGCAGATTATCTCAAATCTCTGCTGATCTCAGAAACTCCAGCATTGTCCTCCCCATCACTAAAATGTCCTCTTCTCACTCGTGTTCCCTCAGAAAAAACAGTAAAAAGAGGTCCATAGAAAAGGTGACATGATTGTGTCCAACAACCAAGATACAGCTCTGGCACATGCATAATCCTTCTCTGGCTGTGGCACATAAAATCACCTCTAGAGAGGCAAATAAAACCAAGACCATAACCTGGCTTGACAGTGAGCAAAACGTGAGCACCTCATGCAGTCAACTGCTCTATGCTCTTGGTTGAATCATGTCCTGGATTAAGGAATAAATTTCAATAGATTTTTTTTTTAAATAAAAAGCTTATTTTATTCATATTTTTACTAGGAACCAAATGTTTCAGCATTGTAGTAAGGTCCTACCAAAAAAGCCAGACTTTTATCCAGTTCTTTGTTTAGAGCACAGGACTGAAAAAGAGCACAGAAGGAGAGCAATATCTGTCTGAGAGCCATCTGTGCTACAGAGGGAAATGGCACACACAGTAGGGAGCTCTCCATATTTAAAATAAGAAAATTAATATTAAATCAAGTTGAACATTAAAACCAAAACTACCAGCATCAACTGCTCCAAAAGCTATTCAGATCCACAGAAGTCAGAAGCCACATGTCATTTTAGAAATTATCATGTAGGGGTTGATGTCTTCTTGTTTGGGAGCTCCAAAAGTATGTTTTCAGGCTCTGCTTTGGAATTGTATGGTTTAGAAACTTATTTACTTTTAAAAGAAACCTGCCTTTTTTCTAAATTGCTCACTCTATCAATTGGGGGAAAAAAAATCAACAGAAGTAAAACAAAAACCAAAACCAAACCCCAAATTGTCAAGGAATGCTTTTACTTAAAATGAGTTGTCTCACAGTTGAGCTGACCAAAGCCTAAAAGTCCAGGCCAATTCTCTCCACACCCTCAAGAGCCAGCAGAGGCAGAAGGCAGTGCCAAGCAGCAATTGATTTCTAGTGCTTCAGACACCTCTTGTGTTGGGATGAGCCACTCTCTGGAAGCTTTGACCCTTCCCCACTGAACCAACACGACAAGTTTAGACTATTTGCTCAACTGTAGGCAGCCAAACATAACTGAGATAAATCCCATCCTCGAGTGGTTCTGGTTAACTGGGTGAACTGGCAAGATGAGAAAAAATTTATGACATTTTTGGGAAAAAATATTTGTAAAAACAGCCAAGGATTTTAGTAGTAAAGGTTAACACGCTCATCTTACTACATCAGCACGAGCCTTGCATCGCTCACCCCCATTCTGACATGAGCTGTACAGGCAGCTTCTGGTTGGATCTTTGAATTTCCCAGCATTTACTGGTCTGTCACCACTTTAATGTTCTTTAAACATAATTTGTGGCATTTTCCAATACTCATCTTCCCTGGTTCCCAAGAAATGTCTGACCTATTTATGGTCCATTGTTACAGAGAGCTGGGGAGAGTTAAGCAAGTTTCCTGGTTTGTTCTCCACAAACAGTTTGGTTTTCCTTTGTGCTCTGAAGTAAATAAGTTTAACTGTGTTTAAAACCACAAATATACAATAATGTCGCCCACACATTCCCAAAGGGTGAACATTATGTCTGAAGTCCTATGGTTTAGGATGCTCAGGATGTATTTTATTCCTCTCTTCCCTACAACTAAAGCTTGGGAGGTATACCAGGAGAATCCATGTGTCTTTTCCTTTTGCTTTTTCTCCGTCACATCTGTCATTGACCACTGGCAGGGATCCAGTGCTGAGCCAGGGGGCCTTTGTTCAGGGTCAGCCTTCAGGCCTCCTGCACACAGAGGGAACTGGCCAGCTTGGTTACACACCAGCAGTTCCCTAGATTGCTGTCATATCAGGAGATTGGCTTTAAGGGACAAACAATGTTCCCTTGCACACTGAAACCTCCCTTTTCAGTCACTGAGACCTTTGGTCTCTAATTCTGGTTCCACAGTGCTGCCAGGATCTGCACTGTGGACTGGGACCAGCTCTCCAAATTGTCCTGACTGGTTTGCAATCCAAGTGATCCAACTGGTGCTGCACATGTCTGAGCACTCCAAGCCCAACCACAGCAAAAGCAGATCTGCCCCTGCCTTCCATAACTCCAGGATTATGGGATGCTTTTCTGTCTACACAGTCAACCTGTGGCCTGATGTTGGGAACCCACTCCGACTTTCCCTGGATGTTTTTTCCTTCCACACTGACATAGCCTGTGCCCTCTCCAAGGCACAATCTGCCTCATGCAGAGCATGGAAAGCATCTGGAAGAGGTGAGCTATTACCATCCAGGGATATTAAAAGTAAGGACACCACTTCTGGATGCCTCTGAGGCCTGAACAGCCAGAGACTGGTACAGTGTTTTGTGGAAGCATCACAACATGTTCACCCTGTTGTTTTTAGGCATCTGTCCTTGCCCAGTGACAAACACAAGACACTGAGGTAGATGAGCTCCCTGTGTGACCCAGCAGGGCCAGTGGTGTGTCCTCACCTCAGCTGGGAGCTCTTGGTAGATGAACAAACATCAAAACAACCACACATGCCAAGAACCAAGAATTCCTAAATATGAGTTATGCCCCTTTCTGAATACACTTTTTAAATTGAAATCTTGAGCCAGGCATTAACCTGTGATTTGAACATGAACCCACCAGCCAAAATCCCAGATCCATCTTCCTCCTCCATTCCAGCATTTAGCAAATTGAGAAATGGAGCTGGACATAAAATTAATAATGGGACCTTTCTCCCAGGGGATTTTCAAGTGAATTGGCCTGATACTTAGCAACTGCATTTGCTGATTGATACAAATTCTTCCAGGTTAGCTGGGACATGCAGTGGGTTGCACTAAAACCTGAGTGAGGGATCTTCAGAATGGTGGGCGGTGCCTGGCCTTCAAAATCCAAAACACATTTGGGCTGAGTGTGTACAGCAAGCCTCTTTCTGTGGTTTGCTAATATATTCTAGGCATTCTTGTGTGATACAGCATCATTTCACACTCTTCAGAGTGCCAGGTTACTTTCTTTTTTTAAAAGTGACATTTTATAAGGAGATGTCATTAATCTGAGTCACTAGTTTATTTTTGCATGCTTGAGCTCTGGTTTGTGGTTAGGGAAATGGTGACAATCAGTCATAAATTTGACTTTGACTCTGTGTGAAGAGGACCATTAGAACAGGAATGAAGAAAAATCCCACCAACTGAAGGTAATGACAGCTTTCAGTGAGAACAGGAGCCTTAAGGTAACTATATTTTAAAAAAACGACCCAATGACTTTGCATGCCTCAATTCTGGGCATCCAGATGCTGCTTAATAAGCCTTGGTTTGTGAAAAGAGGGTGCCTACTCATTTTTTAAAAATGAGTCAGAGCTCCAAAATAAGCACTCAAAAACAGAGACTTCCAAAATCAATAACAAACATAAAAAGCAAAATAAAAAAACTGTGTCACAGAATTTGATTCAGCAGCAGTAAAAAAAAAACCAAAAAAAACCAAAAAAAACAAAAAAAANCAAAAAAACAAGCCATCAAACCAAAAAATCATCCTCTGTTTTTGTGCTGTACAAAGGTAAAAAAAAGAAAAAGATGTTTCAGTGCTTCATCTTTTCTTAATATAAAAGAAAAAGAAGTTGTTTCCAGCTGACTCTGTACAGCTGCAGGAATGTTCTTGGCAGGAAAATGTTTGAAGAAATAGTTCATTTTAAGCAAATATTGTGGAATATTTATAAGAAACTAATTTTGTCTTCACAATCATGTATTTGCCCTGGAAGTCGACTCTCAGAGTCTCAGCACCCCAACAGGAGACAGAAACGACCGAGGGCTCCCATCAGCAGCGCCGATTTGGAATATCTGCGACCCCGCAGGGACCCAGCGCCGGGGTGAAGCCCCACAAAGAGCAGCTCTGTGTGTGTGTGCGCGGCACAAACAGGCAGCACAGCCTGCCTGGCACACACAGGGTTTGCTGGGAGCTGTCTGAGCACAGCCAGCACGTGCACACGATAGACCAGCGCTGTTTGTTGGTCGGTTACGAAAGTCCCTTGGAAAAAAAGGCATTAGACGGCCCATTCTGCTGGATTCTAAAAATACCAAGGGCTTTTAAAGTAATTTTTATAAAGTAATATGGGAGGTAAGGATTAATTGAACCTACTGGCTTAGGGTATCTGCATTTCTGCACAAAATTAATGTGACAAATTAAGTTTTTATTTAGTTCTCCCTGGCTGAGAAAGGTTGCAATTATGTTAGAGTGTTTACAGCTAAAATATATGTTTAAATAATAAATATGTGTTTCAGAAACCATTTTAAACCTCCTTTTTTTTTAACACAGTCAACTCCATTTCAAGCATATAAATATTTCAATTACAAAACTTGAATACATGTAAAATAAATTAAAAATATATTATTTACATTTCAAATTATTTATAACATGCTGCTTGACAGCAACAAATTCATTCTTAAAAGGAACTTTTTTTTTTTTTGTCTTTTAACTTTACTTCTGAACTGGGGTGGGATTTTTATTTTAAATATCCATGCAGCTCAGGTATTTACATGGATTTTGCTATAATAAATTCTGAGTAATATAGGACCTTTACAATAATTATCTTCACAGCACCTCTCCAAAGAAGGTGACTAATCTTATTACTGTTTTAGAGAAAAGGAATTGAACTTTAAGTAGATTATATGATTTGCCCAAGGTCCCATGCAAAGTCTGTAGCAAAATGATGCTTAATTTCAATATTAGGCTTCATCCCCCAAACCACCTGCAATTATAGCTGAAACTGAAGCTAGAAAAATCCGCATGAAAATGCTCTGCAAGACTCACTCTTTTTCTTTAGTCTCTGCCTATCTGGTTTTGTTTGGGATTTTCTGCAGCCCAGTTAAAACTGTATTTTCTTTGGATCCATGAAACAACAGGATGAACTTTAAAATTTGTCCAGAATTCAATGACAAAATAAGCTGGCCAAGTTTGCTCATAACTGGGCCTTACTGGCAACTCAGGATGAGCCTGCTCCAGTTTTGAAATGGACTCAAATTCAGAGGATTGACAGTTCAATTTTATACTCTATTAAAGTAAAACAAAAATATTCTTCTTGGGTACTGAAAATGCTCTGGACATTTTTAGAAATGGGAAGGCAAATGAAAGAACTTATTTTGTACTTCATAGGTGGCTTGTATGTGTAATTTGAATTATTTATAGATCACTATTATTTAGGGATCACTCAGACAGCTCATGCATTTCTGCACTTGTTTACCGTGTTTGTCTGCTTCTTTTAGAAAGAATGTTCTTTTCCCCTTTATGATTTTTGACTGCTCACATAGGTTATGAAATGAGAAGCAATTCTCTAAGTTTTCCTCAACACCAGCCTGCAGCCCATTGCAGCATTCCCAGCAGCAGACTGGCTTCAGTCTGGACCCCCTCTAACATTGTTAATTTCATGACAAGGCCTTGCAACCATCAGCAACAATGTTTTGACCAGCACTCAGTCTCTTGAGATTAGAAATTGACAATTAATGGCTTCCACTAATAAATAGAATCAAGATTTATAATGAAAGATCCAATTCTACAGCACCAAAATCGGAGCACTTTCCTCCCAGCCCCTTCACCTTTCCCTGTTAAACGTCTGCTGCCATAATGGCTTCAATACTAACACACAAAATGCTTACACTGGGCCCAGGGGGCACTTTCATGATCACATAAGGGCTTCAGAATAGGGCTCATTTACTATCTCTCCTTTTCTGGAATGCCCTTTCATCCACACTTGTCCTCAAGTGGAAGGATGAGAGAGAGAGAGAGAACAGTGAAGGACATTAGAGAATACTCTTCACATGGAAAAAATGCTGCCATATGTGCAATGGAATCAGTAGGGGGAATGTGCTGGATATAAATTAAGCTTTAGTGTTGATTTAATATTTACAGGATATAAGGTAAAGCATTGGAAGATCCTCTCGCCATTGGGAAGCATTGCACAGATATTTCAGAGAGGCTGGAGTTTTTTTCAGTATTAAAATAATGAAAATGACAATTTGTTATTAAACCCCCGAAATGTTTTTGGAAAAGCCTAAGTTCAAAATGTTCCTTTCCTTGGAGCTGCCTCCCTGTGCCAATGGGGAACTCTGCCACGGCTTCTACAACCCTGGCCATGGCCATGGGGGCGATGCTGCCTGGGTTTTAACTTTCCACAGGTTTTTGGGGAATATCAGGCTCCACGATTAATTATGTGCAGGGAAAAGACAGGATTTAAGGAGCTGGGAGGAATAACAACAGCAAAAAAATGGATATGAAACAAGGAAGGGGTTCCTGTGAAACTACAGGGGCCCCTGCTAGGTATGAGGAGCCCACTGTGGATACAACACGGTGCATTTGGTTGCTGCTATGAAAATGATACTTACACCAAGTATCCAGGCTTTAGGGATATGCTATTCAGAAGTGCTGAATTTCTGCAATCTCCACCTCATTGAGCTGCAGCTACCAACAGCCAGTTTCCCTGGAAAGCGGGATCACCTAAATGTTTGTTTCCTGTGGGCCCTCAGCTATTGTAGTGCTAAATGCAGAATTATTCACACAGGCATTTACCCTCCCCTTTTCTTGGAACAAAACCCACTGAGCTAAAATCTGAGCCAGCGAGAGGAGATGCAAATCCCCCGGCTGTAATGGATTCCTGCCACAGGTAAATTTGACTAATTATTTTCATAAAACTGAGTGAGGCAGGGATTCGTGTCTCGACATTTGTTGCTGATTTAGCATGTGGCACAGAGAAAGGACAGGCTGGCTACAAGGAGACAAAGCTATTAGACATTAGCGTTCAGACAACACCTACCTCACTCCAAACCAGCATGGTGCCGAATATGACCTGTAACCCATCAAAGAAATTGTCTCCTATGATGATGACAGTGGCACCTCCTGTAGTCCATCCTTCACTTGGACTGATGGCTTTGATACATGGTGTAGCTGCTTTTCAACACACATGAAAAAGAGAAGTATTCTGCTGTTAGAACTGGATTTTAATGATAGAAGACGTGAGAAAAATAAAATAAAAGGAGCTTTCATTTTCCCCCTTACTAACACAAAGATTTCAGCAATCACGTTCTTTCTAGTACATGTGCACGACCTCAAACTCTATATTTGGAAGCTTTTTTTTCCTCAATTAATTTCTGTTTTGTTTTAATATCTGCATTGAAAAAAAAAAATTTAATCCTACATGAACAAAAAAACCGCAGCATGATGGGCAGAGACCAATTGGAAATCAGGACGCATCCCTTTTTTTATTGTATACAAAACGTGCAAGACCTGAGTTAATAAAACAATCTCCAGTAAGTTTGCTTTATTATCCATCAGAACCCAAACTCACCAAGGAAACTCCCATAAATATTATGGAAAATATTGGCAAAATAAAAAAGGGTGTAGCCCTCAGCATTTCTTTAACTATTCTGCAATCAGATCCAGGTTGTTCAGTATTAAACCATCCTGCTCTGATTAACGCTTTGGCTACTGCAAAAAAAACCAACACCCCACAACCAAAACCCACAACTGCCATCCAATCATTCCAGTTGTATTGCATCTACAGGATAAACAAGATGTGTGTGCAACACATTTTGCCATATCCATGGAGTCTCACAGCCACTTTATTGGCATTATATCTATTCAGAGCCTCCGAGAGGATGTTGAAAACTTAAGTGCTGCTCAAATCTTGGACTAAGAGCTCCTGGTTTAAGACTATGTAAGCAGAAGACGTTCACATATTGGTGAGCTGGGGCAGTATAAACATTCACATATTGATTCTCCTCCTCTGCAGCACCTCGGAATTTAACTGTGCTGAAGCAACAGAAATAACGTTACGGTAAAAATAACCTGAATTAGGCAAAAAGCCCTGGGTAACTCTCTGCTGTGGAGTCTCAGGGTGGTCACATAGGTTGATGGAAAAAAGCAAATTCACCCAAAATGCCACTAACTTTTCCTTGCTGACACAGCATCAGGTGAGAATACGGCATTAGATAACATTAGACAACATTTTAATAAAGAAGGTATTTTCATTACTCATGAAAAACAGGTTCAAGGAGCAGCATAACTCCACCAGCCAAACTCAGTGTTGGAAAGAACAATGATTTCCTGTAGATATGAACCCAGAGGGAAGAGGCTGCACTGCAAACTCCGTAAGGGCTGCCACTGCCCACTTTTAGGGTTGCTGGCATTTGGCTGTGAATTGCTACTTGATGGAAAGGCTGATTAAGCTGTTAATTTGGTTTGTAACTTTGAGTATTTGATGATATACTCAAGGAAGAGCACTCAGGCACTTCCCCAGGTAAGGATTTACTAGGAAGACAGGGATATTAAAGCCACCCATGTGTTGGCATCATCCAGGATAACACCCTTGCCCTCATGAATTACTCAATGTGGCAGTGTAGTGAGTTACTTAATGAGGCACAGCCCCTGTCCTAAATTCTGCTAATTGTAAAGACAGAAAATTAATTCATTCACAGAAGCCTAATTCAAAATGCTCCAGACAAAGTGCTAAAGAGACCCCGTCCATCTTTATGATTCCTTAGTGAAGTTCTGGTTGGTTGGAGCTAACTGTAAGAGTCAGTGTGGCTGCTGGGAAGCTCCTTCCCCCCAGCCCCTGGGCAGGATGGGCGGGTGGGGAGCTGGGAAGCAGGAGGGAGCTGGAAAGGGAGCAGTTGAGTCACCCTCAGCAGTGTTTCTGTGAGCACTGCCCCAGACTCACACCACTGCTGGTGGCAGGCACGGACGGGGCGCAAACAGACCCCAGCCATACCTACAAAAGATTGCAAGTGTCAGGCACAAACTTTTCCACTACTTAAGCTGATGGGGATGCCAGCTCCAGGGAAAAACACAAACAGGCAGAACAAAAATCATTACCCTACTCCAAACTTGGCAGAGCACAGCCATTAACTTTTACATGAGCTAACAAAAGAAACATCCTGACATTACCGTCACGAAAACGTAGCGCGCACAGAAGTAACTTCAATGTGTTTAATTTGGATTCAAGTTACTTGCATAAAACTGTGCATAAAAACCACTGTGATGTCCAAAAGCAAATGCTTTCCCCTCAGCCAAGCTCACAGCAACAGATTTACAGTGAAAGCAGTTTTTCAAAATGCCATCTAGCCCTTTCACAGAATCGAACGTTTTCATAAATAAAAACTAAAATCACTTCCAAATTACACCCCTTCCAGTATTCCCAGTTGATTGTGGACACAACTCCCCCACAATAAAACCCAGAGATAATCAGTTTCCCATGTGTCAGAGAATGAGCTACTTTTCTTAAAGACTACAAGCAATATTTTTTTCCTAAATACCAGTGAATAAAAACTATTTGAGACCATAAGCCATTAACAGAAAACATATGCAGGCTTTGCTGAAAGGGTTGTCAAGCACTGGAAGAGGCTGCCCAGGGAAGTGGTTGACTCACCATCCCTGGAGGTATTTAAAAGCCATGTAGATGTGGCACTTGGGGACATGGTTTAGCGGTGGGCTTGGCAGTGCTGAGTTGGACTCAATCTTAGAGGTTTTTTCCAACATAAATGATTCTACAATTGAAAATTATAGATTCAAGTAATCTTTAAAATGAATGCAGGATACTGTTGAGCAGCCACAGGACCCCACAGAAAAGTTCTTGCTATTTATGTTGTGATGCTCTCTGTGGTTCCTGCACTGCACGCAGAGGTTCAAGATGCTGCCCTGTCTGTGCTGCCTCATATATTTGATTCTGATATTTTATACATGTATTTACTTCATACCAAACATGTGCCAAGTCCCATCCATGGCAGCCAGGGGGACTGAGGCACACACTCAGGGCTCTGTGCTGAACTGGAGCTGTGAGTTCTTCACTGGGACACTCTCACCTGCAAAGTCACTGTGAGCAATCGCACGTGACATTTTATTTAAATATGTAGCAATTGTGCTGAATCAGTGCCTCATCAAAACTGCTGGCAATAGCCCAGGACATCTCCTCTGAGGATAAAAAGCCAGGACTTGGTGGTTTAATAGGCAGGGCAGGATGATGCCCTTTGCAGGCACAGCCTGAGATGGAGTGAGAGCACTGTGCATTCCCAAAAGATTTCAGGGCATTATTTTCCCATGTCACAAAAACCAGAGGGACTCCCCAGCTTTCCCCGCAGAGCTTCTCTTATTTTAAAGCGCAAGTGTCTGTGAAGATTGGAAGGGCTGCAGGAGGTGCTGCCCAGCCAGGGAAGTGGCCCTGAAGGGCTGCATCCCAAGGAAGACGTGCTGAGGGAGGCATCCAGACTGCTACCTGTTTTTGAGGGCACAAAACATGTTTATACAATGACATATTTGCAATAACTGGTGTCATTCAGAACTCTGGTCTGTCTAAAACTTTGCCCTTCCCAGGCCCTTTGCTTGGAGCACCAAGGAGGATGGAATTGGGTCCTGTCTGCAGCATCACCACAGGTAACACGGGGAGGGGGGCAAGGCAATGAGCTCAGCTCTATTTATGCCCCTGGTACAAATGCCTGGCCAGCTCAGGCCCTCAGCTCTTCATACTTCTGCTCTTAATCACTTGGCAACTTTCAAAGCACTGTCTGGAAGGTGTTTACTTCTGTGCAACCCTAGGAAAACAGAGCTAGGCAGAATAATCTTTTCACTGGAGGCCTTGATTTTTCTACGTTTTGTTTTGATCAGAAGACAAACCAAAACACAGAACTTTTTTTTTTTTTTTCAGAATGCAAAGTTCCAGAATCTCTATCTGGAATTATAACAGTTTTCAATACCTCCAAGAAAAACAAGATGTTTTGTTTCAAAATGTTATCACTTCTCATGCCCTTCTGTAACCCCAAAGCATCATTTCTGAAATGGTGTTTTTAAAACAAATAGAAAAAAAAGTTACATAAAATTTAGCTTTTTCTGTAGAAAAAGAGGTTTTAGTCAAAGTCTGAAGCTTCTCTGATAACAAAATAGTGAAGGACTTTAGACCAGTCCTAATCAGGGCAGTGATGTGTACATGATTGATAACATGAACAGACTTTAAGTCCGGGGAAGAATTATAACAAAAGAAAGAATAATTGCTCATTCTTACATATATGAACATTTCTGTTGGTGGTGGTGAATGAACAGCTGGAAGCCAACTGCAATAAGAACCAGAAGAGTTTGGTAGCCAGCTATCAGACAGGATTTTCAGACTCCTTGGTGTGAGTGTGTCACATTCACTGTGTTTTTTCAGAACAGTTGGGCTGAGGGAAAACCAAACATCCCCCTCCAGCTGCAGCAGGACCTTGCAGCTCCTTGCTGAAGGTGATGTGGCCACATCCTCCACCTGCTGAAATGGCCTAATTGTTATGAGCCTTAATGAGCTGCTCTCCTTATTTGCATAATATCAGGGCAAATCAGTGCCCACCTCTGACAAGTCCCATTGTGCTGCTCCTGCAGTCCAAGCTCACAGATAGAGATGTCAGAGGCAGGCACTGCAATCCCAAACTTATTGAGGCCAATGGGAATTCTGCCACTGACTTCAAAGCTAAAGTCTCTATCGATAAAGGTTAAGGATTTATGAGCAAAAACTTTAATGACTCCAAGGGAAACAACGGTGGTATGAAATCCTTGTCTTTTCTCAGAGTACACATTGTTAAAATCTTCTCACCTCCCCTACAAAGGATGGCAGGTACCAACTTCAGCTCATGGGGAGCAAAATAGGAAAAGTTTTTTGTTGTGTGCTGCATGTGTCTGTGTGTTCCTGTGTTCCCACACCTCCCAGCTACTGATATACAGGGGATTTTTCTTCCCTCAAACTGTGACAATAAAATGATTACCCCGCCACAGTTTAGCATAATGGTTCAGAAATGCTCATGGCATATTGCAGAGTTAAAGTGGAAATTATTAGGTAGCTCTTCTTTGTTATAATAATGATCACTCCACAAATAAAAGCTCTTCTCCCAAAGGTACTGCAAGGCACAAAATGCTAATTCTGAAGATTATGTGTGCGCTTTTATTAAATATTACTCTGCCCTGTCTGTTTGAGGGCTTCACTGCTCTGATTGTTTTATGAGTGCCATGTTAATGTCAGCCCCATCTTGCTAGCAGCAGGCACACATTTTAGCTTTTGTATGAGAGTTGATCAAAGGCCACGTGCTGAGGGAATTGCTGAGAAAACACGGACAAGCGATAAAAATCTAACAGATTAATTGGTTTAGATTTCATTTCAGGGCATTGAACTTTGGCTCAGGACACAAGTACTACACTACCAGTCAGGGCCTAATTACCACATTTCCAATTTGCCTCCGAACAATGCTTGGCAGGGAGAATAATAACAGTACTAATAATACTAATAACAATAATAATAATAATAACTAAACAACAGCAATAACGTCTCCTCTGAGCTTCTTGTACATGTCTAACAACTAACTTTGTGTGCAGGCAACTGCAGTAGGAAATTCCTCTCCCCCACACCACCACCCACCTGCCTCCTGAGCATTTCTACCTGCCTCAAACAGCACCTGATGACAGAAGAAATAACAGACACCCTCAGGAGCATCTGAATTTACAGAATCAATAATCTACCAACTCCAGCCCCTCACAAACACACACTGGACATTTCATACTCTTAATTAGGGACCTGCATTTCTAAACAGAGATAGCTTTTTATCCTCCAACAGAAATGATCTGTTCCACTGATAGAAAACAGAGGCCGGAGGGAAAAAAACATATTTACCACAAAGTTTATGGGTGGCCTTGGAATAAGGGTTAATTGAGCTTAGAGGTAAATGTTCACTGAGGTGAATTAGTGGGATGCACAGCTATCAGCAGGGCTCTGGGACTGCTCTTATTTAGCTTCTGAAATGTATTTGCTCTATGATTAATATCCAGTTTGTGCTGGTGACTGTAAGAATGACCTCGCCTGCAGTTTTTATCATGAAGTGTGGTTTCATCCTCTATTATTCCATAGATGAGGCTCTGACAACAGTTGCTGCATCACAACAGGAGTTTAAATGATAGGGCACACGCTTTTATTTTTCTTCTCTCTAAGAGTATCGTGACACGCAAGGAGACTTGCATAAAGGCAATTAAAACCCGGAATTAAGAGGAACAGGGAATTTATGTCTCATCTTAGAGGAAGTACTGAAAATATCTGGAATTTAATTTAATTTTCCCCTTTTTTTTCCTTGGGTAAAACCTAATTCCAGGCTAAATAAATAAATGAGCCACAGATTAACCCACAGTTTATGGGTCTGATCCTGCAACCCGTTAAATGCTTTTGCTAAACTACTGATTTTTCAGAATATCAACACAAATCAGTTTTAGGCACTCAAAACCATGACTTATTGAAGTTGGGATTCAACAAACCACTCAAGTATGCGCTTAAAACCCCCACTGAAGAAGTTGTAGGATAAGGAACTCGATTTTTTGAGAAAGTTGGGCAGTGCCCTGTGAAAAGTACCCAAGAGCTGGGCAGTGGATACAGAACTGGGGCTTCCCATTCACAACAGCCTTGGGTCACCTGTGGACCCCCCTGTGCAGGGCAGGGCTCACCCAGCCTCACACGAGAACCAGCAGCAGCACAGCCAACACAGCAATGCCAGTACCTTGGCCTCAGGACTCAGCACTAATTCTGGGATTTTTTTCCACTCGGAAAGAATGAGCCAAATATGTTTTGAGGGGTTGAGCTGGTGTGTTTTATTTAGGGGGGGATTGTTTGGGGTTTGGGCAGTTTTGTTTTCCCCAATATAATATCCTCATTCCTGAGAAGTAGGAATTGTCAGTCTGCTCACCCTTCTGAGCATGCTGAGAGGGTGAACCCTAAAAATTCTGTCTGCCGAGGCAGTGGTGCCATTCCAGCCTGGTTTGTGGGGCACTGCTGGAGCTGCATCCAGCACAAGCAGCTGAAAGCAGCTGAAGTTTATGAAACCAGCCTGGATGGGGAAAAGTCCTCAGGACCAGCCCAAAGGGTTAGTCATGGACACTTCAGGGAAAGGGAATGTGGCAGAGCTTTTATATATTTTACTGGAGCATTAAATCGTCACTCTTGAGCTAAACAATGTGTTTGCTGCTTATCTTGGTGAAGTGATGATCTTCCTGCTTTCCTTTTGCGTATCGAGCCGGCTCTGTCTCCCATTCTCTGCTGACAATGAGCAGCTGCTGTGCAGGAAACAGGGTAGCAGAGGTTTCCCTCTCGAGCAGATAACTCATGCAGCTTTGTGCAACACAGGCACGAGGATGCGATGCCCTGCTCCCCCTTCCCAGCCCTCTCCCTCACGGCACCTCGATATTTGGGGGTTAGCGTATGAAGCCTTAAAGATTAGAGCACCCTGCCAAAAATGGCAACCTCCTCCCGGTCCTTCATGACATCTGCACTGGGTGAAATCACTGAACCAAAAATACCCGCGCCGTGCAATCCCTCCAGGTTGGGGGAAGGGAAAGGAAGGGAAGGGAAGGGAAGGTTGCCTTTGTTTCTGTTTTCCAATAGTGAAATTAAAGGTCTTGGCTGTGATTTTCTGCAGAACATTTTGGATGCTCGGTTCCCATTAATGGGAAATGAAAATGTAAATTACCTGGGATAATATTCCACCTACAATCAATACTTAAGCCAGTGTTTCTCTTTTATCCTTGCTGATGCCTCAGCTAGCAAAGTTACATTTCATGGAGTCCTCTCTGTTTCTCTTTCCTTAATGATTTCCAAAGCTCTCAGTTGTTGATCAGTGCCTGAAAAATGACTGCATGGAAAAAGGAGGCAATCCAGAATAATGAGAGACCTGTTACAAAAAAAATCTGCTCTGTATTTTACTTACAACATTTCCATAAAATAATAATTCAGTTATCTCTGTATGATTGCAATAAATGTATTTTCATTCATTCTCTTAAACCCTTTCACATCACAGAGGAAGTTCTGGGAGCTTCTTTGCTTATTTGGGTTACTTTTCTGTTTTACTTTAGGAGCTACCTCCTGCCTTCCAAAAATTAATAAAACAGTAAGAGTCCTTAATATCTCCCTGCAAGTCAGTAAAACTTGACTTCCAAAGAGAGGTCTGTCATGTTTGTTTGGCAAATAATAAATTCCCCAAGAAAAATGCAATGCTGCAAATCCACTTAAAATTATGGTAAATTATATATATAAGTTCAGCCTAAACATTAATATATATAAACAATACATGTATTATTATTCTTAAAAAATATATCTGCACTCTCTCTAAATATATATATTTCAAGAAGCCTAACAACTTTATTGTGAATTTTTTTGATGTGCTGCTCTGATTTTTTCATTCCTAGGAAATTTTGGGCTGGCTTTAAGCTATAATTTTTGCATTCTTTATTTTTTTGCCCCAGAATTGCAGGACTTTCATTTTGAGTCAGCCATGAAGAAACTGCTGTGGGTGGCTTTGGCCAACATTGCTCCCTGCCTAAAGTAGTGCAGCCCCTCAGCTTCAGCACTCCCTGTGTTCTTGAGCAGCTCAGGTGCGCAGCGATGCGCTCACCGGATCAGGAGGAAAAACACATCCAAGAATATTGCACAGGGCCTTTCAAAGACTGGCAGCACCTCCAGCTCCTCAGCTGGGCACACGTTTGCTCAGACCCCACCACCAAAGCAGTGACTGCTCTGCTCCCCCAGGGATGCACAGATATATTCTGACCTCCAAGTGAGATAAAGCTTTATCATGAGCCCCCACATGCTTGCACCTCTATTCCTTCACTCCTTCCTCCACCCCATGGTGTCACTTGCAAAGGTGCAGGAACAGTGTGTGAAAGCCAAAGGCAATAAACAACATGTAGGGGACTGAGGTGTGACACATGGATGGGATTGTTGTACCTGAGTATGGGCTCTAAACGTTTTTTTAATGAAACAGTGAAAAAAACATCCTATCTGCCTGTCCCATTTCAATTTCAATGGCTTTCCACCATCATCTTCTCTGATGAAGTTATGGAGCCCAGCTAAGTCACTATGACTATTTTAAAAACAATAGGCATGTCCAGAAAGGTGACTGCATCTGGTTAAGTGCACTCAAGTTTAAAAATAGTTGTACTGATGCAATTTCTGGGTGAGGATGGAGGCAACCTTGCGAATGGAAGCCCAAAATGTGTAATATAAATCAGCCTTAAAAGTTTGTCAAAACAAACATCGCTGCATAGTTTGCATACTCCAAAACATACTTAATTTAACTCACTGGTCCTTCATGATTCAACAAAGAATTTTATATTTGCTAAATGTTAACCCTGTGCTTTACTGCTTTGCTGAACCCCAACCTAACAGAAGAACAGGTGGGTGCAATTCCAAATTCATAGGTTGTTCTACCACCAACCCTGGTCCTGTTTTCTCGCTTTCATTTTCCCTCAGTATCTTAACAAAACAGTAAATCCCTCATAGTAAATCTCCCTAGAGTCAGAACACAGGACCAGATAAAATCCTGTATGGTATAAGAGCATCCAGAGCACAACAGGGCTGAGCCTTGATGCTCCAACATCCACTGGTACATTATGGCCACGCTGCCAAGGTTTAGTTAGTGATATACAGAAATTATTCTAGATGAAACATAGAGTTCAATCTAAATCTAAATTCTCACTGCCAAACTAAATACTGGTATCAATTACATTTTTATGACATCTTTCACTATCACAAAGAAAAAAACCAGAACCTCGCATCCCCCAAATTAACCCCCCCCCACTACATTACACAGCCCAACAATCAGAAATTCACCTGAGGTAGATACTACAGCAAACAATGAATTTATTTTCCTGATAAAAACAAGATGCAACTAATATTAATTTTTAGCTGGGGTCTCTTTGTTCAGCAGAATTGAGAAAGTCGGCCCATAACAGAGAGCTCACAGTAATCATCTTTCAGAAACAAGAACAACCCGTGCAGAAACACAAAGCAGTTCTGCCAGGGACAGGGAGTGCCTGTAATCCAGTTTCTTCAAGGGAAATTCAAGTACCCTAAGAGTTCTTATTCCTCATCTGATTTCTCTCACAAATCACAGGCTCTCTAATGCAATTTTCTGGAGTCTGAGAATCATAAAGTCAAATATGAACAAGTCTGGTGGAAAATCTGTGACGCTAATCTTGGCCTACGTTGTACTTTTAACAGGCACTGAATTTGTGCACCGGATTATCCAGATGGCCATACAGGAATCATCCTGATAGGATTAAACCTTTGTGCTGAACTCTGCTCCATCTGTTCTGGGAGGTTTGCCTATCGCTATTGGAATATGAATGCTCAGCCTGTGTCCAACGCCACAACTGAAAGCGCCCGTTTACCACACACACACACACGTGTACATGTGCACACACAGCTCCCTGTGTGCTTGATTAGTAACGTGAGATGAAGTTACCCCGAAGTTTACCACTAAAGAAACATACTGGTTTTATTACTCATTTGAAGAACAAAGTGCGCTATATCTAAATTCAAACAAAAGAGCATTTTTGTTGTTGTTCTGGGACTTGTTCAATTCATTAAACCATAATACTGCCATAAATTTATAGATGAAGGCATGACTAAACATAAAGCAGCAAGGCTCTTCATCTTTGAAATCTATTAGTGTACGAGGATGTATGACACAGTCGCACTTTGAAGATGTCATGGTTAAATATTTCAGATTATAAAACAGCCAGCAACAAAACACATGCGTGCACACAGCACTGGTAGCTGCTCTTTGCAGCTCGATCTAGTCACAGCCCAAGAACAAAAAAGTAATAATCAGTCCCAGTAAAAGAAAAGCTTATTCCCATTAATGTTTCTTTCTGCTTTTATTATCTATTAATGACAGTCTCCTGCATTCATTGTTGCAGCCTGCCAGATGCAGCAAAGATCCATATTCATCATGTGCAAAAATTGTGCTCGGGCTGTCTCCGTGACAGGTTATGTAGAGCTGCCAACGGAGGGACCAAGGTCCGATGCACGGCCTCGGGTTTCCAGGCCCTGGGCCAAGGGGAAAGGTAGGGAATCTGGCTCTTCTGCAGGAAAAGCAGCCCAGTGATCAGAAGGCTTAACTATATTTCTGTCCTGCCCAGAAATACACTGCGAACTAATGAATATCTGGGGTGGAAAGGGCAAATACGCAAATTAATTGTTATATTATTATTTGATAATTAATTCTAATAGCAATAATAATATTTTTATTGTTGTTATTAGATCCAGCAACGCAATATAATCCTCAGCCCCTGTTTGTGATGGCAGTGGGACAGCGATGGAGGCGACATAACCTGCACTGCATTTCAAGCAGCAGCCGCGACTGCGTTGCACAGACTGAGACCCCCTTGTCTCTGCTGTGCTGTGTCTCTCAGATTGTTCCTTCCTCTGTTCTTTGTGCTGCTCTGAGTGCAGGGTCAGGCACCCCCTCCCAGCCATTTAGGCTTTACTTGCAAAAACATAAGCATAAAATTATATTTATAGTTCATAGTATCAGTCCAGCACTGACACCACATAAAACCAGAACGCTGAAAATCTGAGTGAATACTTTGGACTCGAGCCTACAAATGCTTAGAGAAGTTGTTCTTTCAATGTCTCTGATAAAGTCATGCTAGGTTTTTATTTATTTATTTAGGGCTGCATTCAGACCACCTACCTCAGGCATTGCAGCCTGTCAAGCGTCAGACTCCAGCTCTGGCTGGGTGAGTCAGCCTGCCTAAATTAGGATCCTCTTTCTGCTATACAATAAGCAGAAATGGGAAGACACCTCTGGAAGCCTGGAGACCCAGGGAGTTCCGTGCTGGCTCAGGAAAGTACCAAGGGATCTCGGCAAGACAATATCATAGGTAGGGGGCGGCCAGAAGCAACCTCATAAAAAGTATTTGGCAGCTGATACTGAGCAGGCACCTGACTGTGGGCTTTCCTGCAGGCACCTCTGCTCAGGCTCAGGGCTGAAGGAGGAGGCAGCACTCACCAGCACCTTCAGGGTCGCAATCCCAGGAAAAGAGTAACTTTCCCCAAATGGCCCCTAATCGAGGTAGCTTTACCTTTCAATGTCTCAGAGAGCCAAACATGGTCAGAAATATTCCCTTCCCCCCCCTCTTCTTCTCCTCAAAGAGCCCATGGAGTTGAGCGATGCTCTCACCTGAACGTCCTGCAGGAAAGTGCTGTGACCTCAAACCCAACCCATGAACTAATGCTGCAGCTGGAAAGATGAGCAGTGCTGTGGTCAGGCAGAATTTGCTCCTAGTGCTAGCCTTCCCTCTGGGCATGGATCAGGTAACACCAAACCTATGAATTCCATATGCAAGCCTGGCTTTTCAGGGAACAGCAACACGAGCTGTCTGTTCAGCCTCCAGCAGCAGGGGAGAGATCCAGCACTCCACTGCCATTTCACAACACAGAAGGGACCTCTGTGGGAAAAGCACTTTGCTTTTTCATGGGATAGATACAGAACCTCCGAGAAAGCTGCTACAAAACCATAATGATATGGCATTAACCAAACATAATTAATTCTGAACTGCTTTACACTCCCAGTGCTAACAGGCACTTCAATGGTAGTACAGCAAACACCACATAGGTTCCTGCAGCACTTGGGACCAGATTTTTGGAAGCATCCACCTATCCAGTGGTTCCAGTAAGCACCTAATGGAATTTTCAAAGTCCCTGGCAGACAGGCATAGAAATTCTGTAGCCAGAGTTTTAAGAATCCCACTAAACACCTACTTGCATTTTTAGGTACCTTGGTGCTTTGAGAGTTTTGCTTTAGGTCCAAGAATTTCCAAAAAGATTGCTTTGGAATACCTACAACTCTTGGGTGACCACTTGCCCCACAAAAAATGGATCAGAAGTTCAGAAAATCCCAAACGTCCACATCACGAAGGGCAGTATCATGTTAAGCGTTTCACTGTGGCCATTGTATCTTGCACATGTAAATGTTTGAATTACTTTTGAGAATTAAGTTCAAACTGCTGAATTTCAGACAAGTTTTTCATAAAACTTTATTCTTGATCTTTTTAATAAACTTCCTAAGCCCTTTTGCTTTGCTCAGTGAGGTCATAAACCAGCACTGCTTATATTACAGTCACTTTCACGCTAAGGATTTGTTTTGTCACAAAGAGAACTATAAATTCATGGAATGAAGGTGGAAAGCAGAAAGGACTAATTGTGACACACAAAGCTTTCTGGTTATGCTCAGCAAACAGTTTGGTCTAAGATTTTAAAAACCACTTTATGAAGTTGTATTACTGGCTTTAATGAAAGCACACTTTTTGCAATGCCATACACTCCCAAAAATCTTGTACTCTGGATTTGGGCCAAACACAAAGCCTTTCTTCATTCAAGTATTAATTATTAGTAGCTTATTTTTATTCTTTATTACTAAACATTAATAACTTTCAAATAGCAAACCAGATTAGAATAACTACTCCAAACATCCCATTCTGGTGGGGTCGATTTTCTGCATCAGTATTCTGGTTTATGCTATTAACTCATTTCCTTGGATGTGGAGGAGCTTTGTCAAATACTCATTTTTCTGGGGAAACACTTGGCAGACAGAGATTTGAATGCTCACACCAATCCTCTCTCACTTCAGTGACAAGATGAGTTCATTATTTGTGAATTTTTCTAAACTGAATATTCTAAACGACAATTTTGTGGAAAATTTTCACCTAAACAAAACTTTAATCCTGAGACTGTTATCACTGAGATGAATCACAGCTTTGCTCATAAGTTTCATGGGAGCAAAGACCTTTCATAACCACTGATTTCTTTGGGGTATTTCAATACTGGAGTGCTCAACATGAAACACTTGGAAGTGTCCAAATACCTGCAAACAGCTGTGAACACCATTCCTTGATAATCATGACATTTTATAAGATCCAGATGAATTCTCAAAAAATCACTAATTCTTGGCCTTCAACTTCCAAACCACAATTCACAAAATTATTTTCCTTCATACCCTGCCCAAACCAGCAGGGGAAGGGAGTGAAAAAAATATTTTTTTCCCAACATAACACCAATAAAGGTATCCTACAATGAAAAAGCTAAATTAGAGGAATTTGTTCAGAAATAATATTAAACATACTACAACATCACAATGTATTGTCATTTCCTTGTGTGCCCATTTTAGAAGGTTGAAAAATCAGTGCCTGGCAAAACTTCACTGCCATAGTGCAGTATCTCTCAAACATTTCTCCAATCCTAAAGTCATTCTTCTCCCCTATGATGCCACTGTGCTTGAGACATGGTGGCCAGCAAAGCAAACTGAAATGTAATGAATACTCATTATTTATGAATATTCATTTCCTATTCGAGTGCAGCTGAATGTTCTCCTGGTACCTGTGAAGTTTCTGTCAAGCAGGAGAGCTAAGCTTTTTCCACTTGCATGACTGTATTTCAGTTCCTCTGAGGCCTGGAGAGAAATCTCAGACCTTCAGCAAACAGTTGGTCAAGCTCTCCAAATAAGAGTCAACTCTTATGGTGGTTGGAGAATTTCCATCTGAACTTTCCTCCCTTATGGGTCTGCTGTAACAAAACAGTTTTTTCTGTGCAAATCTGTATCAAAATTCAATGGCAGTTTTCTCCTTGTTTTCTTCTTTTTGCAATTTTGGGAGCACAGTTCTGAAAGCTCCTCAGGCAAATTCACAAAATGCTCTCTATCTTCATCCAGGTGCTATTTTCCCATGAATTCATTACATCCTCATAACAATAGAGGGTAACAACATATCACAGCTTGACATTGCTCAGATATTCTGGGGGAAGGGCTGTTTGGGGGTATTTTATTTATTTATTTATTTGAAAAGCATAAAGGGCAGCTGCTCATGGGTAGAAGCTAAAACATCTTACCTTTTTTAAATCAAGGTGTCTCCCACTCCTAATTTTCCTTTCTCAATTAAACATGACCCTAGATCCCCAATAAGTGACTGTCAAGCAGGAATCCTTTCTAACTGTGGTCACTGGGGTACGCAAACTTGCCTTTTCAGGAGGTATTTCCATGAACATTATGTAACAGAAATCCTTTATTAATGAGTAGAATACCTCAAACGGTATCTCCTAAGTGTCCTGCAGCAGTGTTAGCACACATATGCTACACAATAACGTTTAAAAAATGAAAAAATCCCACAAACTCAAACCTCCAACTTCATGCAATAGCTACATTCTAATGGCAGAACTGAAATTCTGGAATCTCCTCGCCTAAACCAGCCATTAAAAACCCATCTTCATTGTTTAAATCTTGTTTTCATTTAGCCTCAGACTAAAAATAAATTTTGAAAGATCGGAATTGCTGCAGCCAGATATTCCAAGCTTTTGAGTACCTCTCCATAACGGACGATTTATGACCCAGACAAACAGAAACAAAAGATTTTCTGCTTTTCGTTTGGCGTGACTGGCTGTGAGAAGGGCAGCTCCACCTACCCACCCACCCAGTTCTTGTGCAACTCTCAGTAATATCCAAGGAGGAATAAGGGATCTGCGCCTGCAAACAGCGACTCTGCTCTAGGGAAGATTAAAAGAAAAAGACATCAGCAAAATTAAGTGCGGCACAATTTAGTTAACTCAGTTTTGGTTGCCTAAATTGGAGCTGTGCAAATCCTAGCTCTGCCATGTTTTGCTGATCTGACGGATCCCAACATTTCACTCCTGAAAAGACCATTTAGATCACCCAGCCTGACATCCTACATAGCACCCATCAGAGAACCTCATCCAGCAATTCCCATGTGAGGAATTACTCAACCCTGAGCCTCTCCCTGACCTGCCATACATTTTTTGGGAAAATATCACATCCTTACTCAACATTTGCAATCCACAGAGAACCTGCCACAGTACTGGAAACTTACTTCAGTGCTTCCCAGAGTTAAAATCTTGTTGAGATCATCATGAGTCTTTATCTATCAATTCTCTCAAGTAAAGCATCTTAACTCTCTGGCCATGTTTTCCCATGTCTCTTCAGAGGGACAGATGCTCTAACTCCACCCAAATTCACATTCTGAACTAATCCAGTCCTGGTGTTCTCACTTGTTCTAGAAGATCCATCTGATTATGAGAAAAAAGTTTGTTTTGAGCGTAACAGAGCACTGGACCAGGCTGCCCAGAGAGGGTGTGGAGTTTCCTCTGGAGATATTCACAACCTGACTGGATGTGATCCTGTGCAACCTGCTCCAGGTGAACCTGCTTTAGCAGGGGGTTGGACTGGATGATCTCCAGAGGTCCCTTTCAGCCCCAACCATTCCCTCATTTTGTGAAACAGAATAAGTCTACAGGGTAGCGAAAAGGTTAATATTATACACTCAGTGAGGTCAAGCTCCAAGAACACATAACAAGCCATTATGGTAAAAATTGCCTGAATTTATGAGTCACTGCATTTATGAAGGAACCGATATGAAAAAGACAACTTGGCAAAAATAAAGAAAATTATTTCCAGCTTGAAGTTTTGCAATCCTTCAGTATATCAAGGCTCACTTACTGTTATTACTATCCATGTTGTGCAATGTTCTGAAAGTCACATTTTTTTCCCCTGTGTATGCATAGAGATGTCCAACAACCCAAGGTATTCTTCCCTCATAGAAAATAAATTAGAAAGCAGACATAACTCAGAATAACATACAAGATCCCCTCAAGTAGAGTGGTAGAATCCTAATATTTTTTTTCAATATTCCCCTTCTAAATAATAAATCAAGCCCACTGCATTCCTCTATAAGGAATGATATGATGCAGAAAAAGTTTGTGTGTTTATATTTTTCATATAACCACAAAAGCATTCTTAAGCTCAGCACTAAACTATAACAGGTGCTTCCACCCATGGATGAAACAACTCAAAACTTTAAGGTTTCTTTGTTTAAACCTGTCCAGGGTTTTAATGCAGTAGTCCCTAACTTTGAAAAACAGCCTGAACCTCTACAAACTAAGGGTAAAATGGATCAAGTTTTAAAGATGAACGTGTCTCAACTTTCTAAAATTTTTGCTTCAGTCAGTATTCTGTCTTGGAGTGACAATTTCATCAACTAGCACAGAGATAGGCACCACCAAGGAATTCAGGGTTAAAATGGAGCTGATAGAGGCATCCTCTTCACAACTCTACACACTGCCCAAAATTTAGTGGTTAAAGTTCTTCCTAAGCAACTTAAGGCACAAGAAGAAGGTCACTAAGTCAGATTTCTGAGCATCTTTCAGGAATCACCCACCACATGCAAGTAAATTCACGGTATTCAATGCCTGTGCTCAACAATTCTGTTACAGTCAGACAAGAAATGAGGCCTAAGAGCAGTCAGTCTCAAAGCTTTATTTTAAATGTTATGCTCTCAAAATAGTTTACAAGGTGGGGAAAATTTTTCCCTCTTTTAATAATCTAAACAGAAAATACCTAATTAACTAAGATGCAGCCTAGAAATAATTTTTGCTTTCAAATCTGAGGACTCAGTGGAAAATCTGTGATTGTGCAGTAACCGAGAGCTCTCAGATGGCCCGGGATGAGCAGGATCGGCAAGAAAAGCTCTTTAAATGCCCCACTGCTGACAAGAGGATCTACCTGTCATGTCCAGCTGAGGCACAGCCACTACTACTTTTTATTTCCTGTAGGAGGTTATGCACCTGCAGACAAACTGCTGGAGTCACCATTGCTGTCATGAGCTAAAACAACATTGTAAAATCTTGGCTGTCTCAGGTACCACAACAGAGTGATCAAACAACCCAGCCATGCACTATTCTTTCTGGTTTAAGGCAACCACTAGTAATGGTTTTGCTACATAATGACCTATTTTGGATATATACACCCATAGATTTATGTATATTTCATCTTAAAATAACAGCAGGGCATTGCTTTGGAAATCATGGTTATCTCCACTTCCACCTGCAAACCCTGACATCACTTCTTATCATTTGAGTCTGTTTCTACCCCGCATCTTTCATCTGCTGCTGAGCTGACTCAGAATCAAATCGTCAGCAAAACTCACCATCACCTAATTCCTCAGTGCTCTCCTATGGAGGAGGAAGGAAAAGAAAAAAGAAATAAAACTGTCCCTTTAAAAACCCAAGCATTTAAGGTGCTTGTCAGTCGTCTTCCTGACAAGGCCACTTGAATGTATTCAGGAATATTTGCATAAATGCTCGCAGTGAGTTCACCGTGGCAGCTAGTGCTAATGGTACATAAAGTAATTTAGTCACTTCTCTTAGGCATCCTGTCAGGGTGATAAGCACCCCCTCTTTGCCTTGTTGCATATTAGATCATTAGATAATAAAGTGTTAGAGCATGCAAACTGACAGGGTCTCAGGGACTATCATTTTTCGAGGGCATTGCATTCTGCCAGGGAGGAAAAATAATAGAGAAACTGATGCTGCAATTGGCTTTACATTCTTGTAAAGACATTCAAAAGATCTGGGGAGAAAAAAGAATTTTTACTTCGCAATGATATGAGAGTTTTAACTGGAAACTTTGCAGCAGTGTATTTATTGCTGGTAAACTTGAAAAGAGTTGTTGCAAGCCCTGCCAGAATTCTCCCCTTCCATAAGTTCATCACTTAAATTTCATTGGAAAGATTTTACTTTTAAAATTGACACCCTGGGATGAACTACAAGCTGAAATATATCCTACTGGTTGGGGCCTGTTGGCTCTCGACTATACATCTTGCTATATATATAATTTGGAAAGGTCAACCACACCGGCTTTCTGGTTTACCATAAATATAAAACCAGTGAGGATCCAACTATTTGTGAATGAAAAAGTGATAATTATTGAAAACCACAGATTACTGTGGCTTACCCTATTTATACCACACAGAGATGGATAGAATAATAATTGGCCTCTGCCAACTATTACTTTTAAAAGATAGATATATTTATTTGAAAGATGAGCTGCTTAACCCACTGGTTTCAAGGGGGCAGCGTGTGGATACGAAACCATGATCTGGGGTCCTGGTTACATTCAGAGAAAGGAGCTACAAAAAGGAACTTCCACTTTACTGAGTGAAAAGTCTGACAAGCAAGATATAAATAGAGGTGTGTTGGATATCCCAAAAATAATCCAGGCTACCTGCTAATGAGATGGTGAAACCCAAATGTGGAGACACCAGGCTCCTGAGTGGCTCGGGAGGTGCAGCTTTCTTTCCAGCTTTTTGACACACCAAAGTGTCTTTTAGGTGTCACATAAACTACAATGCCATGTTTCAGAGCAGCAAACATAAGTTTTTAAGGAAAAATAAGGTGGATATTGTCTAAGTAAACTCAACAACCAGCACACCTTGCTACATGCTGTTTCCCCTTTCCCCAGCCCTCACAGTCAGGCATTCATCTCTATTGCCATCAGATATTTGTGTTAAGAAGTTAAACATCTGGAAAAGTCCACAGGAATACATTTGGTCAAGAGTATATTATAGTTAGATCCAAGATTTTTAAAACCTGTGATGAGCAGTTGCTCACCAGAGCAATGAACCAGAGGCAAACCATGACTCTGTTCACTTCCCATCTCCCTGCTTATGGATACTGCTCAGGTCAATCTGTCCTTCCCCTGAGGGAGGCAGAAAATCTGGGAAGAGGAGAGGCAAACAAACTGCCTCTCATATTATACAAAATAAAAATTCCAAAAACTGAAGAAAAATAATACATTTTGTGACTCGAACTGAAAGCAAAAATTAATTTCAGTGGAGGAAACTGTCATCTGTTCCAATGGGTCTTGTCCAAAATTCAATAGCATTAAGCCTTCTCCTTTCTTTTTATTTATTGTTTTAGATACCTAATAACATCAGAACAACAGTTACTGGATTTTTAATTTTTTTTTTCCTGTTTCTTGGACTCACATGTGCAGAGAATTCCTGGAGAGCAGGATTGAAGGATTTAGGTTAAAAAGAAAGGCTGCACCAAGCCTTTGGGAAGAGAGCAATTTTGTAGTGTGAAGGTCGCTATTCAAAAGTAAGAATTTACTAGCAGTTGCTTTATGAGGTTGCTTGAGAGGTGCCTGAGAAAGTAGATCAGAAAAATCACCTTTCCCACAAAATGTACACACAGAGATATTTTGCAGATGTTGACTTTTAATATCAGCACAGTAACTCAGGTGTGTGCAGCTACGTAAGCAGAGAGTTATCTTTTTTTGGTTGCTTTTTGCCAACAGAATCCCTCAGGTTGTAGGAGTGGGAATGACAGCTGTGGTAAAATGAGACACCACCATGCATAAGAATAAGGGCATTTATGTAAGAGGAATTAAGTCCTGCCTCGACCAAAAGCATGCACTGAGAAGACTGCAATGGGGAAAAAAGAAAAAAAAACATGGCAACTACTTTAGCAGGAACATAAGAAAAAAATAGGAGTGTTTTTTTAAGACTAGACTTAATGGAAAGATTACAAAGCTGAACAGAAAGAAGTTTCCTTTTGTAATGCCTTTTGCTAATTAATAAAGACAGAGTTCATACATTCCTTATAAATTTCAGTAAAAATTATGACAGTGGTTTGTTTATTAAATTAGGTTGTTGGCAGGATGAAAAAAAAAATTCTATAACATGAATTATGGCTGAAAATGGCTCATAGCCTACATAAAAAGTTAGAGCTAAATAAATACAGATGTAAGTTATGTTTATATAATGAGAAACGCTGCTGAGCTAAGAATTTTAGGTTAGTAAGTGTGAACTACAGACCCGATTCTGCAAACACTTATCAATACCCTCAGCTTCTCTGACACAAGAAGCCTCATTGATCCCAACAGGACCATATGTGAGCATAATCTTAAATATATGCATAAGTGCTTGCAGGACTGATGCCTGAAAGCATAAACAGAATAAAAAAGTATTTCCACAGGAATCTACTGAGCAGTAGAAACCCACACATTTTCCCATTTCTCAGCATTAATAATTTCTTTTAACATATCTAGTTAACATTTTTCTGAGTGGCATTTGCTTTCCCAGAGAAAATTTTATCTGGTTTCTTCAAACTCTTTGGAAAAATCTATTTAATTATTCATCAGATCCTTGGCAAATATTTGTGAAACAAACCAGCATAAAGGACTGGTGCCTTCTACACTCAGCTACTTCAATGGGAGCTAAGGGTACACATCTCTTAGAGGGAGCAAGCACCTATTGAATTTAGGATTATAAACAGCTTTGAAGACAAAGAGCTATTCTACCGAGCTGGAACAGGGAGAGGGGAGTGAAATGCCCTCTGTTTTTGTTTTGTTTTTCAGCAGTAGTCATCAACTTTGAGGACAAAGAGCAAAACAAAACATTAATCAAATCCAGATTTTTCAAAGTACATTTGCACTCAACAACTCCCATTTTAAGCACCTACAGCCACCAGCAGATGTTCCCTTCCAGGACCAGCTGACCTTACAGAAGAGATTACTGTCCCCAGGCTGCTTCCAGCCACGTGCCCCCATCCCACCCTTGCTGGAGTTTACTGTCCTTTCAGAAAAGCCAAATTGCCTTGCACCATTTCTCCTTCAATCATTTCAGCAACAAGCTGGATTGGCAAAGAGTGATTATTTAAATGGTTTAATTCAAATGAACTTCACTGGCCTGGAGGAGACCAGGGAGGAAGCATATGACCATCCTAGCTGGCATGTCCATGGTGAAAAATAGCCTGGAGCATGGAGAGGAGACAAACAGCTGTGGGAAAAGCAACATCCTCAGCTGGCACAGCTGGAGCCAGAAGAGAACATTCATCCATGGCTTGAGTAAGCAGATGGATTTCCAAAAGGGCTCTGCTTTCATTTAGGGCAATTCAAAGGAACAGATGAATCTCCTAGAGAGCTCAGCACCCTATAGATAGAAGAAACGCAATCCAAAATTTGGGTGCTGAGCACTTCAGAAAATATGCAACATCCTTTAGATGCACAGCAAAAAAATCAGGGCAGTCTGGAAAAAAGACCAGACTCCAATTTTGGGTATTGAATAGATGCAACCAACATGAAAAAAAAAGAAATCACCACACTTCACTGACACAGGACAACCTCTGCACCCACGTTTGCTTAATTGTCTGTCATTTCACTACATTTAGAGCTGGCCTACTTGAAAAATTCCCCCTTTGGTCTGGAGGCCAGTCCCTTTCAAACATCTGGCCCCAGAGGTATAAACGCTTACAGGACAATTTTGAAACCAGCAACCAGAGACACAAACCAAATAAATCCACATTAAAAGTAGCAATGCCAACCAATGAAAATGATTTGCCTACCATGTTCCAGATAAGAAGGCGTACCTTCCGAGGGATCGAGTCTTCGAGCTCTCCGCCCGTGCTTGGAATTGTTGTGCACAAACATATTGTCCGACACTGCCAACACATGGCCATCAACGTTGACTGTTGTAGACACCACGACCTGCAAGCACAAGAGCAAAATGGAGGAAAATTTGGATATATCCGTGTGTTTTTTAAAAAGCGCAGAGTGTAATAAACTCAGTTAAATAAATAACAGCTGGGAGCTGTAGAAAATTGCAAAGCTATTTCGCATAATAACTGGTGCTTATGCTGTACAAATCTAACAAGAGACGCTATTGATGAGTGGGTCTTTGGCATCAAAAGCTTTTGATGCAGTTTTAAGTCAAATTGCAGAGTTTGTAGCTGCGTGGCAGACAGCACACTGTTAACCATCATTTTAACAAGAGGATCTTTATTAAGTATTTTTTCCCCTATATACAAGGGCAGCTGTGTTTCACCCTAAATTATCCTTCAGTTTCCATGCTGAAGTAGATAGAGATGTTGACATTGCAAATGAGAATCGATTTAGAATAAAAGAAAACAAAAGTGTATTTTGTGAAGTTGTAATGAGAGTTGCTGCCTTCCTCGCCCCCACACTTCTCTGCTGCTCTCCCCTCAGTGCAGTCACTGCAGGTTGTTGGACTTGCCCAAATTTCTCCCGAGCTCTATCTTAAGGAGTACCTATAGGCATGTTTGTGTACACACACACGCTTGACAGTGGGGTCTTGATCTGGAGAACACAACCCTATTCATCCAGTGTTAGAATTATTTGTATTTCTCAGCTTATCTCAATGTCAACACCTGGGATTTGGTTTGAGGCGAAGTGAGGGAGACACAGCAGGACTGCGCTGGAGGCAGGATCCGACACTTCTGCTCCCCAGAGCTGCCCAGGATGGGAGAGAAGCCAGCCCAGCAGGAACAAACAGGTAAATGATGGGTCCAGAGTAGAGGACCCAGGTGCTCCAGAGGGACTCCTCAACCCTGAGGCCCCTAAAGGAAATGCCTGTCCAGGCAGAGGGCACGTAAGCCACAAAATATCACGGAGAAACAAGTCCCTCGCAGAGCTGCGAGCTCATCACACCACATCTCCTCCTACCCCATTCAGAACAAGCAGTCTCACAGCCTCCCTGGCTTTCTTACAGCCACCCCTCCCACAGCCTTTTCCCAACAAAAGTATGGCATTCCCAGGGTTCTACCCCAGCCAAAGACTTGGCCTTCAGCTGGCTGCTGGTTTGCCAGGAGCACGCGTCGCCTTCGAGAACTTTGACTAAAACAATAAGAAGAAATGACCTACACTTCTCCTTACATTAAACAGGGAAAGGGATTAAAGACTGAAACCCACAGAGATATGTTTATTCATGCGACCTCTTACAACCAAATATAATAATTGTCTGTTAATTGCAGTTTCAGCTCCCACCTCATGCTTCGACATGTGAAACAGCAATCAGCAGCTCCTGTTTAATCCACCTATTATGTTGACTAATTAACTTTGCTCGACAGTTTATTTCTTCCTCCATTATCAGCCCCTGTCAGCCGCAAGCACAGTGCCGCAAAGGGGGACCTCAGCCCTTTTGATTGATCACCGATAGATTGACATGCAGATTAATTTAATTAGAATCACCTCACTTGAGAAATGAAAGACAATGGCAAGGGGGCTAATAGATCTGCTCTTATAATGAGGCAAGCCTCCAGAGCCACGGCAGAGGATTTCTGATTTATTTTGCTGAATTCCCCAGTCGCTCTGAAAGGCTCTCGCTTTAATTGTTCTTGGTTTTGAGAGGCTTTAGCCTCTGAAGAGGTGAAATGCTTTACAAGGATTGGCAAACATTGCTTCAACTCTCTCAGGAAGCTGCTGCCTCTCAAAGTTGGTCAAATGGGGACACTTAAAGGATCGCTTACAACTATTCAATTTCATCACTTGAATTGGAGCTGGGAAAAAAAAAAGTGAAAGGAAAATTTTCTACCTATTTCTGGCCCCCAATTAAAATACTCAAAAAGTAAGCAAAGCCACCAAACTGCCCAGAGCCGATCCTGAAGTCTTTGTCTTGAAAAAGAGGAATACAAAAGAGAATAGTTTACATCTAAAAGATCCTAACCCCATCCCTCAGAATGGCATTCCAAGCAATAGATTTTTGTGCATGTTTTAAGTGAAAGATATTAAAATACAGAATAAATGATTCAAGAGCTCCTACAGATGGAAATTTGGGAAAAAGAAAGCACCAAATACTACAGATAAGTTTTTCTGAAATCAAACTAAAGAGAGAAAAAAACCCAAGCCCTATATATAAAATTCCAAAAGGGATTTCAAAAGTAATTTATCCATTGAATTCCTGAGGGATAGAATAAAGTTTATGATATTTTCAATAAAATATGATCTTATAGTAAGTGGCTCGGGGTTTGCAATCTTATTTGTGCACTTGCAACCATTGTAAATTCTTTGCAAGTGGGATTTTGAGCCAAACCCTTGGCATTGCCTGTCACAGCTCCATGATTTATGCCAGCTCCTTATCTTCTTCTATGGGTCTGATTAGATGCATATGAAAATTAACAAAATTACAATTAATAACAATGGCTACAAGATAAAATATTTTCCCCAATTCCAAAACCCTATAGGTACACACAGATTTCCCACTGAAGCTGATCAATCCTGCATTGACACCAAAACTTTTGATCATTTTTAGAAATGGGATTCCAGAAAAATAATGAGTCAAGAGTAGGAACAGCAAGGTAGTTCTCAAACCTGTGAAAATCCTGTATCTAAGTAGCTGTGCTATACATGCAACTTTCTAGGTAAGAACTTGAGGAAACAATCCTGGTGAGGTTTAATGTGAGTAAATCTACATTTAATGTCCCCCTCCTCATGTTTTCAAAACTGTTGATGCAACAGTATTTTGAATTACTTAACAATGTCTTCCTACCTCCCTCCTGAACAGTTTGATTTACTATGGAGAGACTTCAGTGGTGTGGTTCTTTGGTGTCGTTAGCAGCAGAAACTATAAATGGAATCCCCAAGAGAAACTGTTTCCAGTCTCAGGAAATGCAGAAAAAAAACCCCCTTATGTGTCTGTTTGAAAAAAAAAAAAAGATTATTCATAGTGCACCTGTAAGAAGCAACACACTCTTACTGCTCATTTCTTTAAATGAAAATTCTCATTAATAGAGGAACACTGAACATTCACTGCACTAAGGAAATATTAATGCCTCTAATTATTAACAGTGAAAAAACGCACCTCGAATATTGTGTGCCACAGGTACCTACTTGGATTGCTACAGAGCACTTACAAGTTCTACTCATATTTTTTAATCTGAAAAAATACTACACTCTCCTCATTTTGATTTTGAAACAACTGGGATATGTTCAAGTTAAAGCACATGCTAAAACTAATTTGTGGAGAAATCATAAAATTAGGGGGAGGGGAGAGCCAGAGTATATGTGGAATGGGCACCAAGGCATCCTAAAACACAGACTGTAGCAAGAGGGAAAGGCACACTACAGTTTAATAAATGATTAATGAGGTGCTGACACATTAATGTAAGCACAGGGACAACCAGGTCTGCCAAATCTCAAACCTTTCCAAATTTTGTCAACAAAACACAGTTTTAATTTGAGACAGGCAAACATGGAAAATGATTTTGAGCTTTAGCTTTAGCCCTTCATAGATTTTGAATTTAAATCCTGTATCAACACCAGGGGAGACAGAGGTATGAAAGAAACCCATGGGTTTACAACTTTCTTCAATGAAGTTGGCACTATTGAATGCAGTAACGTATCCCAGCTCTGTGGATTATTCTGCCTGCCATTAAATAGTTCAGTTTGTGAATACTTTGGGGCTTAGATTTTTTTTTTTCCCTAATATTCCGAGACCAGGAGCCTGGAGATCAAGCTATTTATCCACGTTTAGCACTCGGCCTGTTTATTTGGTATAGTACCTCACCTAATATATCAAAATTAAGCATTGCACAACTCCTCATTTTTAACCACAGCCCATTAAGCTTTGCTCACTGATTAAGACATAGCATGTTCCTTGTGCTTTCAATTTTCTCCACGGTATGGTGAGGGATCTGATATTTTTGCAATGTCCCCAACACCCAGTGGCAAAGGCAGAGAAAATCTGGTTAGGATGATTTCCAGGTTTGAAGTGTGTCCTAAGTGTTAAATATGTAACTCCAGTGCTTGCCACTCTTCTGAAAGCTATAAATGGCTCGAGCACATCTTTATTTTCATCACCACTTGGTGACCTCTTCCTACAATGTGTTGACTTCTTTATTCTAGTAACTAAAAATCACTCTCCATTTAACAAGACACTTCAAAAGGTGCCTAACTAAGAGTACATAAGTACAATGCATTCAGTAATTTTGCTCACGTGCTCAAGGACAGGCCGGGCACTTAATTACCTTGTTGAATTGGGCCACAGCTCTCACTGCTATTTTTCTGTCTTTTTTTTTTTTTTTTGCCTTTCCCTTCTCTGGGGATGGAGCCTTGCATGTCCAAATTCCATTATCTGGGATTCATGAAGCATCATCTCTGTCTCTTATGCAAATTTGCAATAAGACACAAGTGGCTTCAATTCAAACATGAGTGGCAGCATCCCATGGAGGCAAACGAGCAGCCTCTGCTGCAGGAGAGGCTGTGGTAACAGAATCAAACAGCATGGCAATCTCTAAGTGACTTTCAAGGTTTTCATAATAAGTGAATGTTTGGGGTTTTATTCAGTGACACAGCCTGAAAAGTTTCCTCTAAATTAAAACTTGACATGTGTCAGTTTACAAACAGTTGTGCTAAAACAAGAACAACAAGATAGCTAGGGCACCTGGGTTTCATTAATTACAATAACATACAAAATTGTTTAGGTTGTATGAATGAGTTTTTAGTTCTGAAAAATCAAATCTGGGCAGAGTTCACTCATGACACCATCTACTTAGTAGTAGTAGTAGTAGTATTACTACCATTAACTGGGGCACTACAGCCCATCCCATCAAGAATGATGACTTATTGTGATGAAGAATTCAAAACCAGACTGAGCATCTGCTCCATGGCATTTCTGGAATAAAAAGGCAACGTTGGGCAAAGTTAATACACAACAGCACCAAATGTTTTGTGCAATTGGGCTGATGAAATGATGGGATGAAATGATTTTCTCAAGGACGAGCAGGGAGTGTGAAGCACAGCTGAAGTGCTGCGTAGTACTTGACTTCTCCTCCCTGACTGTCTCCTTGTGCAAATAGAGACACAACCAACACAGCCAGGGCCAGCACTGCTCCAGCACGCACACTGCTGGCACTCCACACTGCTCCAGTTGTCACATGCCTGGACATCTCAGACATGCAGAGAAATTTATTTCCTTCCAGGCCCACAACAGCTTTTATGTTAGACTTATCACACTCCTACACTGGAAAGCAAAATTCAGGATAAAACTTCTTAACTAATTTTTGATTGTGAGCCTGAATGAAGTTTCACACACAGGTTGCCTGAATCAACACACACGCTGCCTCCTGCCTGCACTTTCTTAACATCTCTCATATCAGATGATAATCAGACAATTCCCTGCTGCAGGAAAAAAAACCCCACACCAACTCTAAAATCTATGAAGAAAGGAAATTTTCCACAGGGCTGGTCCTTAGATAGTGCAAGACTCATGTCCTTGACCCTTCACTGATTCTCCCATCAAAACCACAATCTGTGTTCTAAGAACTTCCAGCAACTTCTGGGGACTGATGAATGACAGACCAAAAGTTGGACGTATCTCTTGGCAGCTTCAAAGTCCAGCACAAGCAGAGGAATGAAGGAAGGGAATGTCTCCATCTGTGTGTGTGTAAACTGAGCGCGGCACCATTTAAAAGAACATGGAAATACCTTATTCTTATGGTTTTTAACCAGAAATTTGACATCACCATTGGAGACCTTGTAAGTCACTGGCAACTATTCAAAGGCAGCTGATAGCAAACACAGGGGCACAGATTTCACTTGGTTCCTACACAACACTGCCTCAAACACCCAGGAGCACCATATCATTGAGATATTACATGTACACTTGGTCCTTTTCGCCCTAAGAAATGATAAATGAAGCTTGGACTCTGTAGAGCCCAGCTGTTTTATTTTAAGAAGTCTATTGCTAAAAGACCAACAAGTTCAAAATTTAAAAAGAAAAAGAAAAGGGAAGAAACAAAAGCAGCTATTGTAAAACAATAAGCCTGGGCACTGAAGAGAACGCTGCAAGCTTCAATGCCACCCTGTATGAGAGTGGGAGTGGTTCGCTCAGCTGAAAGTGATTAATTTCTTGAAAATGCTGAGGTCACGCTAATTGACATGACCTGTGTAATTAAGCAGTCTCTGTTTACAAATGGAAAGCTCAACTGCTGTGAAGCTGGGTTTGTATGACAGAATGTCTTTACAAGTCAAGAGATCAACAACCTTTCCTATGTCCTACCTCCCCGCCGACACAGCTCCTGATTGCTGTTCTGAGGGAACACGCACAGGCATTTCCATATGAAAATCAGCCTCGAGCCTGGGCGAGCACAGCCCCACAGAGTGAACATGTTGTGAAGCAAGCTCTGACAGGCCCCAGGGGTGGCTGCTCGGACTAAATCCCCGTGCTGGTGAGAGTCCTTTTCCCACCTTCTCTTTCCGTGATAATGCCCTCTCGAATCACAGAGAAACGTGACAGAGGGAGGAGTGTGGGGTGAGAAGCCAAGGGCTCTGCCTTGCTAATGCTGGCTTTTACACTGATTAATTTAATCCCTGTGGCCACATCTCCTCACTTCTGCACTTCTCTGCTCAGAGGCAAATAGCACCCTTCTGCCTTCCAGCACTGCTGCAATTAAGCAGTTCAACAAAAGACATTCTACATATAAATAATATTGTCACTTACATAACATTCAACACTTCTATTGAAGTGCAACAATGCTGGAAAAGAAGCAAACAAGATCATGAGTAACTAAAGAAAGCAGACATATTTTGGAGTTGTCTTTCTCCAGAGACCCATGTTGTCTAGGGGACAAATCTCTTGTTTCTTCCTCAGAACCCTGGGGCAAAGCCCCACTGACAGATTCCCCATGTTTCCTCCCCGGGCTATATTCACTCGTCCCCCCAAAAGAGAAGGTCCTTTGACTCTCTACCCTATATTTTTATTTAGCACATACTCAGGTAAAGCATTATTGCCACAGACAAAGGACCATGTCTTCAATAAACAGGTTGGAGGAACTACTTCTCAGCATTGCCATCCTTCCACTGCGCTGCCAGCACCAGGGAAGTGCATGTACAGACCACCTTCCCACGGGACAGTGATGGTCTTCATCCCAAAATGAGGCATGACATAGATGGAGCACAAAAAAATGTCCTTGGCCATCTGAAGCTGTGTTGATATTTCAGCTCCCAAGCCTCAGTGCCACAAGCTGCAACAGTAGGGAAATACCAGCCCAAAACATCCCAAGATAGATACACCCAGTGGTATCTTCACCCCATCAATGCACATTTATGAGTCTTTACCACTGCTCAGGAGTAACAACTGTAGTCACGAGCCTGACTTTATTAATTGCTCTTACACCTTCCTCTGCCCCAGCCAGTAAACAAGGTGCTCACTCTGTGTCTGCATGAAAAGAAATAGTTCCCCAGGCAGAGAGGAATATCTCAGAGCAGGGGACCCCACAAATGAAAACAACAGTGAGGTCATTCTGATTTTTCCTTTTCATGCTTTCCCTTCCGGTGGAGATGACATTATCTCCAAGAGTGCTCTCTTCCAGAGCAAGAAAACCCAACTACTTCCTGCCAATTCTGCTGTGACAAGAAGTCCTCTGGCAATATTTTGTGACCTTATGTTTTTAGCATCTTCCAGTGAATTACTAGGTTAGTTTGGGTCAAAGTACTTCTGTCCCTAACAGCTGCTGATTTTTAAAGGAGGAAGCGTGTCCGACTGACCTGGAATCGACGCATGTCTCGAGGGTTTCCTGCATTTTTTAGGCAATTTTGGTTACATTTGAGGAAAAATTTCAAGAAGAACCTGTGAAGAAAGAGAAACAGACATTAATGTCTTACAAATAGGGTGTAGTGTATATAAATATGACATCTGCACATTTGATCCAACAAAGACTTATCTACATCAGTATTCCCAACTCAGACAAATCACCTCCCTCCCCATCCAAAGAGAGAGTGGAGCTTGCATAGGCCCAATCTAGCAAAACAGGTGAGCACATCCTGAAAATTTAAACATTAATTCCATAGATCTGTTGTGTCAGAGCCATTAAAGCTTGCAGAGTCAGTCCCTCTGTCACGCCAGGCTTGCTGAGCCATCCAGAGCAATGAGGAAGAGACACATCTTTCAGCACAGCAAAAAAGGGACAGAAAAATGCCAGGCATGAAAATTCCCTCGTGCATAAATGGGGTTTTGTTTTACAAGTTCACTGTCACCCGCAAGCTTTGATTTAAAACAAAAATACTGAAAGTGTTCCATACAGTTGAAATCTCCCTCACAGGATTAAACCCAGTTTGTGCATAAAATTAATGCTCAAAGAGTGGTTAGTGGAGCCCAAATCCCTGAGAGGAGAAGGGGGGAAGTCTTGGTCAAAAGAATGACTTCATGGAAAAATGAAATATTTTTGATGCAGCCTATTTCCTGACCATACACAGGTCACTGAAGTAGCTATATGACCCTGACATATATCTCTAAGAAAAGACATTGCCTTTTACAAAGCCAAAGAAAAAAGCAAACATTTCACTGAAAATATTTCCTTCAGTGTTATGCATCATGGACTGTAAACTCATAAAGACAAGTCAATGAATAACAGTGGGTCTCAGATTCCAGGCTTCCTCCCTGAAAGCCAAAGTTTATCAGTCTTTTGTCCAAAATAAACTACAGACTAAGGTCTACTAAAGCTCAGCCGTGCAAAGTTTAATCCTACAGCAAGTTTAAAGCCCAGTGTAACCAGACAGGGCAGCATTACACATGCAATAACCATCAGTGACTAAGCAGAAGCTCCTCTGCCCTGTTCCCATATACAGGAGTGGGGTGGGGAACAGTTTGATCCTGTTTTACTTTAAATCTGAATGTTAACTTTTGCAAGCAGCCCGCTTTTAGCACCCAAACTGAATGCTAGGTCAGCAGAATTTGCACAGACTGTGACCAAGAAAGGCAGCACTGCAGGGTAAACAGCTTCAGAAAATCCCTTTTTGATGAGCAGCATTCTTTGCCCTGATCTAGTTGTGACGCTGCCCCTCAACAAGGCGAGTTTTGCTGCTTGTTCCTCCACGTCAAGAAAATCATAAAAGGCAAATGGCTGCAACGACAAATTGAAACTATGAGGGACTGTTTTCATTAAAGAAATGCAATGTAATGAGGAGGATTATCAAATGTGATGCTTGGGATTATCAAGGACTAGATCTCCTGGCCCAGGAGGTCTCTTCTAGACCTGAGCTTCTAAATAAGAGCAAGCAATCCACATGAAATAAACAGCCACTGCACTAGAACAGGGGTTTGGAGACAGTGCTTGTTTAAAGAGCAGTGCAAGCCATTGCATTTCTCAATCAAGCAGGTTCTGATATTCAATAATGGAAAGGTGCTGCTATTTGTTGTACGTGCGTGTCTTTTTAAGCCGCTAATGGCCAGCTGTGACAGCCTGACTCAGACTGTGTAGAAGGAGCTGTCAGCACAAATCTTGGCATCTCGGATCCAGACAACTGCTTGCCACCAGGCGAGGGTTTGTACTCGTGCCAGAATGGATTTTGAGAGACAAGCAAATAGGGCATTAATTCCACCAAAGAAAAACGAAAAGTGGGGAGAGTTCAGGATCTTACACTTCAGATGATGGCTTTCCTGTCAACAGCTCGTCATTTAGCTCACAAGCTATGAAGGGCACAGACATCAGATCCCTCTTGCCCTGAGCTGGCCCTGTCTCGTGAAACGCTGGCAGGATTCAGAGACCACCCCTCCACATGAGATTGCTTGCTGAAATAAAAAGCCTGGCCATCTGTTGGGAGGCAAAGACATCCCTGTCAGCTGGTGCCTACAGCCTCAAACAGGCCCTTATGTGGCAAAACCTCTCAGAGCCACTCACTCTTTGGGGAGAAGCTGGCGCTGCCCTGGGTTTACTGCGGGATTTTGGCAGCTTTGCCAAGAACTGAGTCCAGCAGCTGCCCAGCCGGTCTGCCACAGCCCCAGAGCAACACCCTGGCCCTGAGGGGAGCTGGGACATGGAACAGTTAAAAATAGCCAAAAATTCTCATTTTGGCTTTGCACAGCACACAAGCGATGGGCAATGAGGGTGGTGGGCTGATTCAAGAGCCTCCCAAAAAGATGGAAAGATCTTTGTGAAGTTCTCTGGAGAAACACTAAGCCTTCCCTCCCCTCACAAAGCTTGAGCTCATGTCAATTCAAAGGCTTGGAAAAGCACTCCGAAATACAAGAGTTGGCTTTTGGGGTCTGCAAAACTCTAACCCAAAGTTTTGTAGTTTAACTCCATTTGCACTGTGCTATAACCCCCAAAGGCTACAGAAGTTTCACCAAAATAAACTGCAGAAGAAATGAAGCTCATCTGTTTAAGCCTACCAAAACACCTCAGGCAAGCAAGCAAGCAAACAAAACTTCCTTTGAATTAAACCAACTCCAGAAAAAATTAACTTGCAAAAATAACAGCATTTTCGGAGGAACGCGAAGCTTACACAGCCAAGTTCACTCACTGCATTTTAAGCAAAAAAAGTCACCAGTTTACAGAACACATTCTGCCAAGCACCGTATTTTAATTCCACTGAAAGACAAAACAAACTATAGGGCTGCACTTTGTTTTGGAACACGCCAGGGCTGGAGTCCCCCCGGCCACACAAAGCATCCCACACTCATCCAGGCAAGAGCTGAGCAGCTCCTGGGCTGGCACCACACACCCCAGCTGATGGAAGCCCCTAGCTTGGCATGAGGAGGATGAGAACAGATTAATACAAGGGTAGAGCTGAGCAGTTTGATTCATGGGGCTCAACTCAGGCTCTTGGTTCCTGCTTTAAACCACTTGTTCAGGTGCCTTCATCACCTCAAGCCTGATCCTGCCAGCACTGCTCATTAGCAACACTTCACTCTGCAAATATTTCGGATTTGGATTGACAGGACCAGTCCAGGAGAAGTGCCAACAGAGCTGAGCTCTTTGTAAGCACAAACCTCCATCCCCATTTGTTTGCATCGAACTTCTTCACAGTGGGTTGGGTTTTTTTCAATTCTAACTTTCCCCGCACTTGGCAGGACTGTGTACCATTAATGCTAACCACAGAGGATATATAGCATTGATGCTCACTACTGGGGTCTGAAATTCATTTCCAAGATGAAAAAAATGTGCAAAACACAGGAGTGTCAATAAAATCTTCAACTCTCTCTCCAAACTTATGTGACTGCTGAACACCCACTCTTCTGCCACACAGGACTCAGTCATCAATTATACTTATTGCTATCATTGAAGGGCTGGGGTTTTTTGCATGAATCAACCAAAACATATTTTCTGACTGCCTTCCTGACTACTACCATCCCTGGTGTGAAGACCATTTGTGCATGTGGAGCAGAGAAACACAATCTCGCTCCATGTGAGTCAGCTCAGGTCCAGAAACACAAACTTTTTACAAAGCACTTGGATTTACTGACTCGCATTGGTATTAAACCAGAGAATTCCATGCATCACCAGTCATCCCACAGACACATGGTTGGAGTGTAAGGAAGGGAAGTTCTGGGGAAAATCAGTTAATTTTAGATTATATTTAGGTGTCCTAAGATGCAGCTCAGGGCAGGCTGCAAAAACTGCTGAAGGAGGGAAGCTGCTGAGCAGTTAACCCAGGCCATGCATGTCCTACTACAAATCCCTGAGTAACTGCAAGGTCCAATGTAGAAATACACCCTCTGCTTAAATACAAACCCCTGGGCTCAATCAGGCCCCAAACTAACATGAATTTGTGTCTGCCAGGCAAAAGCCTGAAAAAATATGTTATTGGCTGTTCTGGGAATGTTCTCTCCTTTTCTCACAATTCAATAGAAATTCCTTTTTTGGAGATGTTGTTGGGGTTTTTTTCTAACAAAACTGCTGCATTTCCAAAAAGATATTGGTGCCAGTAGGACTGTGCTCTCACCATTATCCTCTGCTCTCTGCTAGGGAGGAGCTCTACCCCAGGCCTGGTTCCTACTGCTACTTCCATCTCCTGAAACCAGCGCTGTCCTCACTCCTGCCCCTTCCATCCTCTAATTGCCCACGTTCCCCTGATGGATCTGGTGAGCACATGACCAGCTGGAGGTCACTTCACTCATTTCAAATGCTCCCTGCCACTCCCTGCTGGTCTTATTGTCCATCACACACCAAATCCTTTGGGTTTGTGCAACACCCTCCCCAGCAGCATCCTGCTCTTTGCTACTACCACAGGGATTTAAATTAAACACACGGCAGAAATGGAAATCCAAGTAATGAAGACGTAAGACGATTTTGCCTCCCTGTTTTTCTTGCCACTACAAATTAATACTCATGTTTATTAAAAATAACTGAAGAGTTAAATTAAAGAAAGCAAGCTCTGACATGATCCACGTTGGCTCTTCTGTCACTCCCCTGAAGGAAATTTAAAGGAACTCAAACACGAAGGCTTAGCAGTAGGATTTTCTTGCCATTGCCACAATAAATATGTCTGTGGAAGGAGAAAAAAATAGTTGGAAAGAAGACCTGCTGCATTCCTGATGCTGAAGAAAAGCTTGTTTGTTCCTGATACATTGGAGAAGTTGTTCAAGAACAGTTCCTCCATGTGAAAATACGACAGCTGTCATGGTGCCAAGGTCAGCCAGACCAGTGGCTATCCAGAGAGTGAGTGCTGGTTATACAGCTCAGACCTGGCTAGGGCAAAAAAAACCTGACAAAACACACCTTTTCTGTGGTATAAACACATTTGATAGAAAAAGGGCAACTTCAGACTCCTGGATGAAACACAGCAGTAAGTATATGTGGGTTTGTAAAATTAGTAAAACCGAAATACACGGGCCAGGGCAATAATTAGCAACTTTCCATCAGATAAAAGGATTGCATGCCCATTCTGTATGGCACACCAATTCAGCAGAGTACTAAATATGTGCATAAATTTAAATACACAAGCAGTACTGATGGAGACAAAGGTACTACTCACATACTTGAGCACGTCGCAGGCCCAGCTCTGCTGTCAGCCTGGTGATGCTACAAAAACAGTTGTCTCAAACAACCTCTGATGGGTATTTTAGCTCTGGTGAAAACTTGGCGTATCAAGAGGTACCAAAGCCAGTACAGGGGTGAGCCCAGAGGTCCCCAAGGCTGACACTGCACTCCCTGGCACTGCTTTGTTTGCTTCTGCAGGGTTTTCTCTGCACTTTTCACACACTTCTCTGTTTCTCCATCTGTAACTTCTCCTGCAACTCCTGGTAACAAGATCTACTTGCTAATTTGCCACTAAAATAAAAATATACAGAAAATGCAATTTCATTTGGAAAAGTAAATAATCAAAAGGTAGAGAAAGTAGGTTTAGATTAAATACTAGAAAAAAATTGTTCTCTGTGAGGGTGGGGAGGCCCTGGCGCAGGCTGCCCAGAGAAGCTGTGGCTGCTCCATCCCTGGAAGTGTTCAAGGCCAGGGTGAACAAAGCTTGGAGCAACCTGGGATAGTGAAAGGTGTCCTTGCCCATGGCAGGGGGTGGAATAAGATGAGCTTTCAGACCCCTTCCAACCCAAACCATTCCATGATTCTGTGATTCCATGATTTATGAAATGTCCCGTTAGAAACTTCAGAAGGACAAAGTTAATTGTTTTCCCTTTTCAAGTTGACTCTTCCTATCAAAACTCCTATTTTAAAATGGAAAATTTCAAACTTTGAAAAATTTAGGCTAAAATAAAGCTTTTTTTATTCTTGAACAATAATTTCTTTAATTTTCCAACATTTTAGACCTTTATTTGAAGATTGGTTTTTCATTGTTCTTTTTTTTTTTCCCTGCCGACCTTTTCACATAAAACTCCCTGATCATGTCAGGTACCTTGTTCACAAAAGAATAATTGAGACTTACACTGATATTTACCAACATGAGGCTGAGCATGGAAATCAAATATAGGCATGGGGAAAACCTCCTATTACCCACATGTTCACAGCTGGATTTTACTTGTCTCTTTAGTCAATAAACAGCAGTAGCTACCTTTTGTGGCATTTTTGCAACAGGAAATTTGTTCTGCAGAAGAGAAATTAAACACCAGATACAGCCATCTAACTCTCTTTTAAACATAACCTCTTGAGCTGTCTAACATTCTAATTAAGAAAAAAAAATCCCAAATCTGTTCCCTCTGGATTCAATGTTCTTACTGATTTAAAATGGAAGCCAAATCAGACAAGCATTTTACATTTATGGGATGCTAAGCAATTCACTGGTTTACAAAACAAACAAACACCAAAACTAAAAGCATGGAAAATTATTTACTTCACTAGAAAATCTATATCTTCCTCCTGAACTGCAGAAAAAGTCCAAGAAAAGCAATGTGATGCAGAGAATAAACCTCAAGCAGTCAGAACCTGTTGACTGAAATTCTTCAGGCAGTGCCATAACAACAGAAACATTATAATAATAATAATAGTTATAATAATGTTATTTTTGTGAAGTTGCTGTGGCTGCTGGAGCTCCAGCACCGCCAGGGTTTGCTGTTATCAATACAGTAAATATTCAGCTCAGAACAGCAAATAGCTGAGGAGGCACCCACATAATCACCAAACCAGAAGGCAGGACTGCCCAAACCAGCCTTAAATTACTCATTGCTCGCTTCAGCAAGTGTTCCCAGTCACTTTTCCTCAGGTCTGTGTGTTCTGCACAGTGAAGCACAGCATATCAATTTTTCATCTTGCATCTTCTGGACTTCTCTAGCTCCCTGATACTGAGTTATAATGCATCACAGAAATTTAGAGTAGTTTAGGAAAGAGCGTTTGGCATTTTCTCCTGTGAGTGAGTTAAAATCCCAGAGAGACTGTTTTGGTTTCTTTTCCCAGACTTTTAATAAGAAAAGAAGGAGATAACACCACTGAAAAACAACATCACAAAACAGAATTAAGAATAGTCCAGAGGCAGGTTTGAATGCTCAGTTTTCTGTAATTTAATTTTGCCCCCAGGTCTGACTTTTTAATATTTTTTTTTCCTTAAAGTAGTGAAAATCTGAGTTTTCCTATATCTCCTTACTTGTGCCCAGCTCCAGTATCTAAAATTTGTATTATACTTGAGCTGCAGCTACCTTTCTATCACAAACAAAACAAAAAAAAGTTGGAAGGAGTTTATGCCATCTGTGTACAGGGTACACACAGGGTATTTTTGGTTGATGACAACCATTATAAATAGTAAAATAGTAATAATAAAACTCAATTTGGTTCAGTTTAACCACTTTTCCCTTCAGTCTTTCCCCATTTCACTCCCATTTCACCCCTCAAATACTAGGCCATAAAAGTGGGTTAACTATTTTTAATTTTTACTGAAGACATTAGACTTCAGTCACTGGAAAAAAAACTACAAACCAGCCCTGTGGTCTGTCATAGTTCACACAATGCCAGTGAATTAGCAGCCCTGCCAGAGTCATACTTTAGCTAAAAGAGCCTCTGTTCAGTGTAAGTGCTGACAGATAACAGCAGTGCTGTTATTGCAATATGATATCAGCATTTGGTTCCCCCCTGCTTCCTCAAGGTAAACTCCTGTAACTTTAGCATGGGCACCAAAGAGCAGCAGTATCAAAGTCAGGGGATGCTGGCGAGCAGGGCTAATCCAGCCCTCTGAAGCTGCTTTTCTCACACCAAACAGAGGGCCCTAAAACATGTCACCTTGAGCTAGGGGTGCTGATGACATATTCCTTTCACCAGCTTACTGAGAAAGTTATAAACATTCACATGGCAAATATCTCACGTGTGGGAAACAGATTTCCCACCTCTCCCCGGACCAGGCACATGCAAATCACCTGCATGTAAAATCATGTGCAAATCTGCCTGCACATACAACAATTAGTGATTCCTCAAATAACCTGACCCCAAGAATATCTTTAAATAACATTGACACACCAGTGCCATCACCCAAATCTGCAAAACCCAGAAGCTGAGGCCATTTAAAAGACAGGTCTGAGCCTCTAAAGTGCTGAGAAAAATTTCTGCACAAGCAGAAGATGAAGTGCTACTCAAACCCCATCTGAACAGATGCATCCTTGAACATTTACACCAGGTGTAGACATGATCTTACAATGGTGAAACCTCCTGAGACCTGCCTCAGAACCTTCTTCACTTTGTTCTCAAGATTTTTTTTTTAAGTGGAAGATGCTTAATGTTCAAAAAGAAAAAAAGGCTGGGAGGTCTGTTTAGACTGACATGGAAATTATTTTTGACCAGATTTATGTGTAGGATTGGTGGCCTGAAGAGAGAGAAACAATCGAGATGCTGTTAGATCTCTTATTTACAATAACCCATGGTATACACCAATAATGAGTCAGAAGAACATGAGAGATCAAGAAAGTGATTATTGAGTAAATTCATGTCTCAAAAACATTAAAAATACACAATCCAAGGAGTTTACAGAGAAATGCAAGACAAACTTCTCACAGTGCTGTGTGCCCATGAGATGCTGACTCTGGGCAAACTCAGGGGCTCTTGGCTGCAGCTGCTCCAGCGCCTTGGGATCACTGCCAGCAAGATCTACATTGCAAGACTGGGATTTACCACTGGGATGACACCCCAGCCTCAGCTTCTGCATCACTAAATCATCCAGAGAACTGCAACAGCAATGAACAACTTAAAAATGTGCCTGTAAATCTCCTGTTCACGCAGTCCTGGGTGGAACTTACCTCACCCAACCCACCTCAGTAATTACAGAGAAGTATTTGGGAAGTGTAGTACAGAGAGGGATTGATTGCATCCCCTCCTAAGACACCTTATGCTTCAAAGAACAAATTAAATGTTTGCTTCAAGGAAAGCAGCAGCAGTGAAGGACCTTATGTGGGGGAGGGAAAAAATCACAATAACTTAATAATTTTAAGTTATTAAAAGCTACCTTTTAATAAATTAGAAAGTAAACTGATCTGGGAACCCAGTCAGTCACTGACAAAGGACAACCTGACAGACATGCTGCTGGGAGATGTGATTTTACACTTTTATAGTTAAATAAAGAAAAAAACCCCAACTATTAAAATGAATCTTTTAAATAAAATAGTAGGGGTAAGTCTAGAATTAGCTGTCCAGAAAAAAAAATATATATGCAAATGTACATTTGTATTTACACAAGACAAGATCAAGTGCAAAAATGTTGTGGAAGAAAGTCAAGGGCTGCCTTCAGCTCCTGCCCACAAGCTGGACATTCCATCCAGGGGTTCCCATTGTTTGATGATATTTAAGAGAATAAAGCCCTCGTTTCCTTTGCAGCAGGGAGCTCTGGCAGTGAGCACAGGATCCGGAGTGTAGTGGCTATTTTGAGAGCTGGAAGGAAGCAAGAGGCTGTTCTGTGGAAAGGCGGAGGCACTTTGAGCTGTGTGTGCAGTGGTTCAACAAGAGAAGACATGCCAGGGGTACTTGAAGGGGATCATGAACTGCCTCTAAGTGTAAAATGCTGCAGATTTGTGTGTGTGTATGTGTGTCTGGGCAAGCAAACCAGACACTGTAAAATTCACTGGGATTTACCACAAGAGGGGAAAGACTGAAAGACGAAGGACAAAAGAGTTTCTGGTGTGCTGGGGAAGAGGATCACCCTATATGTAATTCTGGAGATGTCATCAATAAATATTACACATGTCTGCTACCTTTAACATGACGTTGAAAGAGCTTAATTAACCTCAGAAATAATGACCTCTGCAGCAGACATGTAGAATCCAATCATATCTGCTTATATCACAAGTTTTGGATTAAGTCCTTCAGAGCTTTTCTTAAAGCAATGAGCCTTGAATATGTAGGAAAAAGACTCTTGCTGATGTCCTCTTCTGTGTCAGAGAGATGTGGGAAAGGCATTGTAGGCTGTAGCTGCAAAGTTATTTCTTGCACCAGTCGGGAAAGGTGATCCAGCTAACAAGAATATTTTCTCCTGCCCCTGAAGTCCACCATCCAGTGAGGGTACCCAAGCAGAAGGACAAAACCCCAAAACTGAAGTGTAATTCAAGATCAGGATGCTGGCGACAAGTTAGAACTGGAGCAAGGCAAAGACATGAGCTGGCGTTTTTAAGACATTTATAAAATAAATCCTGCTCATGGCACTGTGTACTTTGTTGGTTGGAATTACAAAAAACAGCATCTTTTGAGAGAGTTCAACAGACCAAAAGCATTGTAAGGGCAGAGGCACAGCATTAAATACCTGACAGAGGGGAGCAGGGAACAGCTACAGACAACTTCCACGGGTGTGAAAACACAGGCAAGGCTTGGGATCTCCCCTGTATTTCTGGAGGTCTGGCTGTGTCACCCAGATTCCCTTCTGTGTGATAGCAGGGATGATACCTGTGATCAGTAGGATTTATTCCCACAAAACACAGAGCATGAGGGCCTACAATGTACTACAAAAGTACTTCAGAATTATGACTTTTCTGTGTCACTGCAGAGGACAGCATCAGCAATGGAAAGAAGCATCATAATGAACAGTTAAGAAACCTTGCCAAACAGCCAGGGCAGAAAGATAAAAGTTGTTGTTCATCTACATCTTACCAGTGAAAGTTACAATTCAATGGACTAGGAAGTACTTGCAGCTGAACAACTCTTAACAACTCTTTAACTCTATTTTATGTTCTATTGTACTTCTTTTGAGAGCAATTGTGCTAAACATCAGGAAAAATTTCTTCTCTGCAAGGGTGGCAAAGATTTGGAAAGGGCTGCCCTGGGGCATGGTGGAGTTTCCATCCCTGGAGGTGTCCAAGGAATGACTGGATATGGCATTCAGTGATTCAGTTGACATGGTGGTGTTCAGTCAAAGGTTGGACTTGATGATCTTGGAGGTCTTTTACAACTTTAATGGTTCTAGGATTCTAAGTTTTACATCTCTGCTTGTCTCCAAATAAAAATTAAGAGCAAGTTTGAAGAAACACTGTGCAGTGCCACTGGCAAACTTATCAGCGGACATGTGTTAGACAACACACTAAAATACCCTCACATCAACTTGTCAACAATAACCACCAACAGACAACCCTGACAATATAATGCTCAGAGCTGGATTCAAAATACAGTTAAACGTACATTATCACATGCAAATTGCATGTGTCTTTGAGTCTATTCAATGAAATAATATTACGCCAAGTTGGGAAGTAGGGATCATTCTGATTACAACTGAATGACCACGTTTCTACCTGCAAAGACTTCTTTCGCTGCGCAGAGTAACTGCAACAAGCACAAAATGACTGCACTGCTCCTGCCCCTGCAGTGAAGCCTTTCTGCCACCCTGGAGCTGCACCATTGCCTGTCCACTGCCAGCTTTAGCCTTGGCACCTTCTGAGACCTTCACCAACTTTTCACGCAAAGTTCATGGATATAAAGAGGCAGGTTTGGCTCACTGTGTTTAAGAGAGCGTGAAGATCCCTTCGTCTTAAAGATTCCCGATGCTCAGTAGAAGCAGCTACCTGGAACTAGCAAGGACACTGAGGAGAACACTTTCATCCTTGCAGAAAGCGTCTTGGGACTTGTTATGACTACAGGTGGTCAGACACTTGACTTTGTGTCTCTCCTGAAAGACAGCACCTCCGGCAACACGGCACTCCCCGGTGTGACACCTCTTCAGCAGCATCTGAAAGGAAGCGAACCTCCCACTGAGCCACCAAACGCTGCTTCCCACACTAGTGAGGCTTTTCCTTAGAGGACTCTTCTTTGAAAATAAAAAATTGTCAGTCTAGTGATGCAGTGCCAATAACTTCATGCGCTGTTGCTTTTGTATATCCTGAAGGTTGCTTTTAAAAAATGGGTTTCATTACATAACGGGTTACAGCAAAGCGGTGTCTCAAGTTTTAAACTGATTGGGTTTTTGGGGGTGTTTTTTTGCAACTGGACATGGCTTTCTTGATCTCCATCCAGTCATTTAGAAAGCACGTTCTAATGTTCACCTGCATGTCACTTTTAAAGCAAGAGGCACACGCAGTCTGTATTCCTTGGTAACAGTTTAAGGTCATTTTTTAAATTGCACTTCAAAAGATCACAAAATAATGAAAAGTGGTTTTTTTTCTTTTTCCAAAGGAATCTTTGTATCAAATTGTAGGCAATAATGCATTTGAGATACAGAAACCAAGAATGGAAGTGGAGCTGGCAGAACACCCACATTAATGTCCTGCCTTCATTCCACAGAGAATTATGTTTTCAAGGTGTCCAGGCAGAAAATTTTCTGGAATTTCAAATATGTTAATAGCTCAAGGTAATGATGACTCCAAGCCAAAACCCCAAATTGGAAAGTTCCTGAGTGCCGAGCAACATTCAGTCTGCAGTAGTGAAAGAGTGAAACAAATTCAGGTGGGAACACGCACACCTTTTGTGAAGTTCTAATCTGAGTTTGGCATCTGACCAGAAATAACCAGTTCAGACCCCATCTTGGAGATCCAAGCTTGGGACCAAGAAGTCTTTAGAATAAACTGAAAATGTCTTCCTGAAATGCAAGAGAGGCTGGTTTCTCTCTTGTTGCACTGTCTGTTCCCAAACTCTCTCCCACCCGTTACCTCTTAAAGGACATTGGCAAATGGCACCCCTTAGGCTGTATAAATCTCTGCAGAAGGAACGGCATAATTTTTCTCCCATCACGAACCTTCCAGTCTAATATTTGACAGCCTAGATCAGGTGCTGTCCAAACATTTATTAAAACATTTTAAATGATGAATATATCCAATTATTACTATTAATGCAGCTAATACTGACTAATGAGGGGGAAACACACTAGCTTGTGTCCCGCAATTCATTACCCCTGCCTTGTCAACAATTCAAAGCCCAAAACCTAATCATCCATACCGGGCCCTGTTATATTTCACACGTCACATTTAATAAGTCACTCAGTGCCTATAAATTAATGTAACATGTCGGCGTTTATGAGCGCGGCTTTGTCGCTGCTAACAAATGATGTGCTGGCCTGGTCTGCTGCAGCTCAGCAGTGACGAATGATGGAGGATGATTTCTCTCCAAACTATAAACTGCACACTGGGGACCACAGCTACACGTGGGCACACCCACACTGGGTGTGGGAATGGCACAGAATATACAGAATCAGGTACCTGTTCCAAGTATATTGCATACATTTTAATGTATTAAATATTTTTCAGTCCAGTCATTAAATTTTATCAACACACATCGTAACTAGTCAGACACATGTAGAGATGAACACAAGTTACCACACAGTATTATAGGGACGTATAAACAACTCTTCAGCAAGTTTATCAAAAACACATCTCCTGTGTGTATCATGTTGCAATTTCACTTGCACCACTTTAAGCCAACCAAGTTTATAGATACTATTGCTTATAACAACACAACATACAGGTGGGGCCAAATCTTGGCTTTGATTTACAGTTAGGCTGAACACCTGTAATATTTCCATTCTTAGTGCTTCCACAGCCAACCACAGCTTGAAACAGAAATGAAACACCAGAGAGCTGTATTGCAGAATGTGATGCTAAACTGCAGATGACTGGCACGGCACCAATACTTTCTTTACTACTTCTTAAGCAAAACTGATTTTTTTTTAACAATATGAATAAAGCATAACTTAAAGTAACAGAGTACATGAAAAATGTGTGTGTGATATACATGCACTTTTTAAAACCCTTCTTCCAATTTTCCCAAAAAAACTGTAAGCACTGGAAAGCAACAGGGAAAATGTCAGCATCTTTTTGGTTACTTTGGTTACAGCAGTGGCAGGTTCAGGACTGATGAAAGACATCTGGATCCACATACGACTGCATCAAGTACTATGTGCAGTAATAAAACTGCATGTTGCAAATGCACACTGTGGCCAGCAGGGAATTTGTCACTGGAAACAACTTTTATGGAGCTCAACAAGTTTGTCAGCAGCAGAGGGAGAAGACAGATATGGAAAGGACCTCTTAGAGTTCAGCTCCTCACCCCCTTGAAAGATGACTCTTATCAAAGCACAAACCAGGACCCCTGTTTTGGTTTTGAAACAAAGCTTTCCTGATAGTAATGCCAGTTTTGCCCTTATGTTCTCTTTTACAATGTTGTAACCCATTGCAGCAACATGTTCCTTATGAAACAAAACATCCTGGAATACACACAGTAATGCATTGGTGATGAGCCCACAGCCAGCCTGGGAGAGACAGACCTGACTGAATTCTCTGGATGCTTTTTTTGCCTCTATTGGGAAATGAGAGTCTGTAAAAGAGGAAGATCTGTGGGAAAAGATCATGTCTGACGGTCTGCCAGCAAGAAAAAAATTCTTAGAGAAAAACCTCTAGTGTGACAAAACATCATCTTGAGAAAATTTGTAAGTGAAAACTCTTCGCTTAATCTCAGCAGCTATGACTCAACGCTTCCATGCCCTACTGAAGCAGCAATCCTGAAGAGCAGTGCAGCAGATAGTCACACTTATTTTCCAAAATCAATCCACCCTGGAAGGGCCACCCAATGGTTACAGTACTAGAGGAGGACAAAGACCTACATTCCTTTCTGTGCTTGGTATACTTTGGAAGCTGCCGAGTAGCTCTCAGGCTGCTAAAGATGCAATTAAGCCCTCTTAAAAGTCCTACTGCACATTTTACTGCATCTTTAGAAGTCAAAACACCTTTAAAAATCTACCTTTAAATCTCTCTGTCTTCTTTTCCCATCTTTAAAATAGGGATCATGACACTTCTCTCGCACACAGGTACTGTACGGATAGATAAAGACAAAGACACTTTCTAAAAGGTGTCACACACATCTAGGATTCTCTCATGTATTGTTGGCATAAAAAAAAATCTCAGATATTTTTAAAGACTTCTGATATACAAAGGGGAAAAGATGTAGGATTTCAGAGACTTTAAATGTCTCTAAGAAAATTATTCTGTATAGGCTGTATCAGTGAAAGAACCACACTTATCGATTTGTTTTTCTAGGTCGTGTGTGGGATTTTTTTGGCACTTCATACCTTTAGAGCAATAGACACGGTAAAATTCTGTAGAAAGGCTTGAGCATTGCTGCTCCTGCACTCTACACACTACTTCTTGTTAAAGGAAACTATTTGGGTGTAGAGCCTGAGGTCAGCCACGACAGCAAAGGCCAGTTCACCAGTTAAGGCCTTGGGTGTCCCCACAGCCCATCATTTGCAAAATGCTAAAGGTCACAAAGACCCTGAAAACCCAGGATCACATATTTTAACAGTGTCACTACAGAAAACTTATTTAGTAATTGCCTAATAAAAACGTGTGTTATTTTCTCTAAAAGCAATATTGTGTTTCTAGCACCTAAAACAGGAATTATGTGGTGCAAACCCTCCCTTCACATAACTCCGTGACAACACCTATGCAAGCAGAAGTTGAGACCACTATTCCTGACCAAAACCAAATTATTAGAGCAGTGAAGTTCAAATAAACAGCATCACCATCATCAAATAATGTCAGCTGTACAGCAGCCCCAGTACTTGGGGTTTTTTAATCCCATTCTCCTCCCTGTCATTCATTTACCATCTTTAGTCCTTTCAGTCAAAAATTTTGTGGGGCAGCATGATAGAAATCTGACCTACCAGAGGTCTCCAGGTACTACCACAAAACTCACGACAGATAAGAACAATCTTGATAATCTGGGTTTGGTTTTTTTCCTTACGTACACATTAAGCTCTAAATGGGCAAAAAAAGCAAAAAGTAAACTGAGTGCCAACATGAAAGCTTGGTACTGTCTGCATGCAACAGCAGCCACACACAGCTCTTAAAACTTCTAAAACTCCACAAGAAAGGTGGAGATAGCAAAAATGTCACCATACAGGCACTGCTGGAGAAAGCTTTAAAAACATTGGAAGAAGTAGAACTACCCAGTTGCAAGGGATTCATGAAAACTCTGAAATCCTGAAGAAAAGGAGAGAAATCTGCATGACAATAACATTGTTTCCTTCTCTGAGGGACCCTCAGGGCTCACGAAATCATACAGAAAAGAACACAGCTCTTTTCAATTCAGCCCATTGTACAGAACGGTGAATGTCGCAAGGTTTATTTTATAATGATTTATTATAAAGAAAAATAAGGGCTCAGGCAGAGACATATTTTCTCAAGAATTTATTGTTCACCAAAATGGTTTGTTTTGCTGAAACATTTCTTTTTGCTCTATTTCTTTTCTGGGTTCGTTCTAGAGCTGCCTTCACCCACAGTCTGCTTTGAGAGGTAAAATTTCCATCTTCACCTCTTCTGCCACCTGAAGCCCCCAGACTTCCCCTGAGCAGCTGATGCTGCACCTGAATCACTGCCAAACCACCAACCACCTCTTTCCTTCTTGCACCACACCTGTCTGGCTCCTCCCTCCCAAAACAGGAGGGATCCCTCAGACTTCTGGAGAGACAAGGGAGCAGAGCACCACCAATACCAGACCCAATCCTCTGGCACCAGAGGCACAATCAAGCCTGAATTCCAGGGTGAAGGTCTCCTTTGATCCCTGTTGGGAACACAGCGGTGGCCCAGGAGGACAGGAGCATCCCCAGCCTGTCGGCTGGAGCAGAGGTTGGTGCTGGAGATTGGGAACTGGCTCCCTGAGGGAAACAGAAACCCAGCTGGAAGAACATCCTTCCTAATCCCCGTGTGAGCAGCAGGATGAGCTGCACTGAAATGAAGGGCTTTAACCAGCTCTGCTTCCCACCCACCAGCAGCACCAGAGAGACCCTGGCTGGGTGTGTTCTGTGTGATCCTGGGCTATTCCAGTGCCACCACAGACCTCAGCAGCCTTCCTTTCCCATGTGTTCCTACTGCACCTCCTTACTATAGCAAGGACACAATTTATCCTCTCTATGTACTTAGTCCCTACAGTCACCAAGCCAGTCAAGGAAACGCCAATATTCTCCTTTCAGAGGGGAGGAAAATAAGTGACTTCACAAAAACATGCAAGAGTTTTTGGTAAAAGAAGGGAAAATATTCCAGTGCATGGCTCTGTTAGTGACTGAATTTCTACTCCAAGAATTATTTCTTTCAATTAGAAAAGCAGAACGATTTTAAAAAATTTAAATAAAACCTATCTCAGCTGCATTTTCCACCTAGAATTAGCACCTGGTTCAGAAAGCAAATAAGCCAAAAACTGAGCAGGGAAAGAAAACTCCAAGTGCATTGTATGTCCAAGCTAAACTGACACAATTCCACATATTCAGGAAAAAAATAAAGTCAAAAGTAGGTCAGAAAAGCTGACAGAATTAATCACAGAAGAGATGAATAGGAAATTTGATGGAAATAAGATCACTTTTCATGATGAATTCATAGTCAGCACTTAATTGAGTACAATGAACTTGAAAATACACTTGCTGAATGCCTGCATTAGCTGGACTTCTGAATGTTTGTAGCAGTTAAGATACACAAACTGATCAATAGTGTAAAACAAAGGAGCTCAGGTATGCATGTGTACTCATACATCACTTCAATAAATTACCCTGGGTGTTAACACCGGGGGAAGGGAGGGGGGTGGATTTAGAACAATCATTTTGGGATCAAGAGCTAAATCATTTCAACCACATCTTGATTTCTGCAAAACTCGGCAGGAATTATGAGGCTTAACAGCATCTCAACAATTAGCATACTATAAATACAAAAATGATATATTAAAGCAAGAGGAGAAAAAGGCCAGCATTTTACACCTACAGTAATATAATTCCACTACTTAATGCAAAGTAACAGGCATTAGAGTGTTTGGGATCCTCTTGTATAGTGTTATCTGTTCTATCAGTAAATGAGACTATGTGAACAGTACAACCTATAAATAATTCAAGGCCTGAGATGGCAATTATAGAACCATGCACAACCAGCATGAATATTTTATGAAGGCTAAAACAGCCCTCAGAATGAATCATGGATAGATGAACACACACACATACACACACACTCAGCTGTTGGCCAAGTATTGCTTCCAGACATGGCTTATATCTGATCCTCAGTACATCTAAAAAGAAAATTCCTGAACCCAAAAGTCAGAAGTTACATCTGTATTTTTAGATATTAAGGGATATTAAAAAAATAAATTAAGGGACTGCAGAAGAAAAAAATGTTATATTGGTGAAAGAAAATGTTTGTTTCCTTTCAAAGATTCTGGTAGGAATTCTAAACAACTTTTTCCTATGCACAAAAGGTGGCTGCCAAAAGCCAACCACGATGTACAAAATGAGGGCCTGCAAGGGCTGTGCAGCACCTTGGTCTGCAAAATCTGCCCCTAAAGAAGGACTTGCCTACATGGAGATATTTTCCAGTAGAGATATACTGGTGTAACTCCCCATATGGGCACTATTATTGCAGCACAAGAGCATTCACAGGGGAGTTACAGCAGTATAACTACTCCAGCATAATTATACGGGTATAATTATGCCAGTAAATTTCCCTGTATTAGCAAGCCCAGAGAAAACCTCCCTGTAAGGAGCAGGGCACTGCTGCATCCTGCCCCAGCACACAGCCAGGGGGCCTGCAGAGAAACACATCTGGGAGCAGAGATCCCCAAACCCTGCTCCCAAGCCAGGGCACTCAGTGGCACGTGAGTAAATTAATAACACACTAGCAAAAAAATAATAAAATAATCTTTTACGTGTCTGTCATGTACACAGCCACATGGATGTGCACACATACATGCTCTAGGTATATTTATACTATATATAAATACAGTATACATAAATATACATACTTTTATTTATATGAATTTACATTTTAGAACATATGTGTTATAAACACTGTCTGATTAGTCCACAGAGCACCTCCCTGAAATGAGGATGTATAATTTCTCCCATTCTCCCACTGGCAGAACTGGAATACAAAGTTAAAACACCACCAGCTATTAAAAGAAACTGGGCTGGAACTTGAGTGACCATCAGATAGCTCTTCTATGCCAAATATAAACACATCTTTGATAGCTTGAAGATTTCTCATGTAAAAATATAAATGATGAGACTGGATTTGGGTGCATGGCAGTCTACATGCACGCATGAGAAATAAAGATTAAGAGTGAACGCAGAAAAATTATAGGACTAAGGAGGCAGCATCAGATGTCTCTTAGTAATCTTAATACATTTTTGTGCCTTTTTTTTTATTTTTTAAGCTCTTATTGGGTCTTTCATTTGCATCTAAAAAAGGCTCTTTTAAGGCTACAATTTAAAGCAATGCCTTGCAGACAGGCTGCCGGGTCCTCCTGCAAGGATGTGCCCATGAATAGGGTCACAGTGTCACAGACAGCACAGAGAGCACGAACTCACCCACCTCACGGCCTTTTCCTGCACGACCCCTATAATTTTGTGGGTTTGGCAAACACAAGGGGCAATTGTGTCAGCCAGGGTCAAGCTGCCATTGTGGGGGGTTTGTGGGCAGGATCAGTATCTGAGGGAGAGGGGTTGTGTCACGCTGGGTCAAGACACTGCAATTGTGGGTGCCAATTTGGCAGCTCCGAGGTGGGTTGCAGTTGTTTTCCAGGGAGGGAAGAGATGACCATGCTGGCAGCTCAGGAAGACTCAGGTAGAACTGAAGCTTTTTCTAGAAGATTTGGCAGTGAGAGGAAAGCGAATTTAGTCGATGGAAGTGGGGAGATTGCAGAGAGACAAAGAATCCAGGAGCTGGAATGGTTTGGGATATCTGCAGGGGAAGATGCAGCTCCAAAGGGACTGGTGCCTTCAGCAACATTTATCACCGTGAGTTTAATATTTCACTCAGCCAAAAAGGTGTATTTTCTCCAGCAGAACACAACACATGGAAAATAACACATCCCTCAGTGCATATGCCCAGGAGAAACTGGTGTATCAAGGAGAGGTTTGGCAAGCGGGTTTTACACCCTAATTCTGCTTTCTTTGCAACCAGGTCCTAACTCAGCCTTTTTTCTCTCACCTGCCCATGCATTTGGAGATGCTGAATTGTGAGTTAAACTGTGACTCAAACATGATCAAACTTCTGGTACACATGGACCCAGCAAGGAAGAACTGTGGAGTTTGGTTTTTCTCATTTAAAGGCAGCAAATAAAAAAAAAAAATATCATGAACAGAAACACATACCTTGAGACCACAGTCCAAAGGAAATACTCTGCTAATTGCAAGGGTGTATTACAGTCATGAACTAAGTAAACTAATTTGCTCTTGGCATACTTTCTATACCTCCTAGGTTTCTGTTTAGAACCTCTGTTTAGACATTTCACAATCTAAAGCTGGTGAAGTCTGAAAAAGGCCTTCAGAATAAGGGAGGAAATAAAAAAGCCAGGCAATGGTGCAATAAGCAGCTTTTGAAACTTGATCTGGCTTTCTATTAATTTGCAACACAGATTTGATTTCTAACTCTCAAAAATCAGAATGGTTAATCTTTTATTTTCATTATTTTGACATTTCTGTTTACCTTTTAGAAATGCTATCAGAGGCACAATGTGGCATTGGAAAGCTAAATGCTAACACATGGAGTGCTCTACGACTGCAAAAATTTCTCTCATACTTTTGCAAATACCACAGCCAAAATCAACAGCACAAGTTTGATTTTCTTCATCATGAATTGACAGCTTATTTATCTCTAAGGAAGAACTTTCTAAACCCCTTAAGCTTCCAAACAACTGAGGAAGGATTCTGCTGACTGTTCAAAAATTTTTGTGCCTCATAAAATTATAAGCTACATTATTCAATTCTTCATGTGTTCTTAAAAAAAAAAAAAGGAAAAAGGATGCATTATGAATTGCAACAGACTTCGTGGAAAAAAGTCAAAAGACTGATCTGCCAAAAAACTTTCTTATTAGGACTTGTTTCATCTGATATTAAACCACAACATCCATTTTGTGCATGAAGTCCAGCTAAACAGTCTTCATGATATCAGCTGATCTTAAGTACATATAGGCCTTCAAACACTGGGTCAAGTCTCATTAAAGTCAAAGTTTAACACATGCTTCAGCCTGTGCAGAACAATGATGGATTTACATTAAATGCTCAATTGCTTTCTTGAATTACAGCCTTAACTTCTTCATACTCCAGTGAAGGTGAACATGATCCTCCCCATCAGGCTGGGTAATGCCAATGCATTACTACAGCCCCGAGAGCACAGGCACTGCCAAATTGCCAGAAATGAAATGATGGTTTCTGGGGACTGCTGGCAGAGTGAGATGGTCCACAAACACTGTCCTGGAGCCATGGAGAACACAACCCCGACTGCAGCAAACCCAGGCTCCGCTGCTGGGCAGCAGCATCTCCCCCAAACGCTGCCTTCCAGCGAGCTGAGGGCTTGTTTGCAGTGGAGACTTTAAATCAATACACAGGAATGAAAGAATCCAGCAATGCTAACAGATCGAGTATTCAAACTTGGAATCCAGGGAACATTTCGCTTGCCAGTAAAACGCCCAGTGTAACTCATTCACCCATGAAAAGAGCTGTGTCTGAAGTCATCTTTATTTACAATGTGTTTGTGCCATGTTTGTTTGGAAAGCGGAGGACAAGTTGGAGTAGGTGGCATCTCTCATAGCTTCCTTTCCACACACTGCACTCAGACTCCAAAGGTCTGAGCCTCACAAGGCAGTTACTGAGGAGCACAGATTTATTTGCACCAAAAATACACAATGTGTTTGCTGTGAAAGTGGTCTGTTAGCCTGAGCTTGTAAATCAGGAGTTCCCTATGCAAAATGTGGAGTTACTCTGCTCTAAAATTGGTGTAACACAGAAATCAGACCATGTGCCACTTTACCTCCACTGCCCAAAAGGCAAAGTGGCTATAAAAATTGCCAGTCAACCAAGAACAGGCTAACAGGCCTATTCTAAGTTTTGCTGAATGTCAAACTGGTCAAAATTTGGAATTTTTGTCTGAATTAGAAGTCTGAAATGTTGACATTTATTCTCATCTGAAATCAAAACAAAAGAACAACACACTATGAAAAACTAGAAATCGTACCTGGAATCACCTAATGTAAGGCATGACAGAAGTAAACAACATGGTGAGAAATCTCTAATTTCCTCAGACATTCTGGTGGACACCGTGATATATACCACGGTCAAGTGAAACTTGAAAACAGGAAAAAAAAACAGACTTCAGGTTTTCCTGTTTTAAATTCTCAGCCCACCCTATCCTTGAAGCTAGTGGGGAAATCTCAGATAGCAGGAAAGAGCCCACAAGGAAATCAAAAAACCTCCAGGAGCAGGAGGTGTCTCCAGCTATGTCATACAAAGTATCATATAACATTTTTATCCATTTATTTTTCTAAAGTAAGAGATCCTTTCCCCCCCACAAACTGTGAGCAAAATATCATACCATAAAATTAAATATATGCTAAAACCATGTAAGGATGTATTTGATAAAAAAAGCTGTTATCCCAAGCACTGCTTCATCCTGAAACTGGTATTTTTGTAAGCAATTACATCCAAAAGGGATGGCTTGTTTCTAGGTTACTCTGCAGAGTGGCTGTCTCAAGAGAGATGAAAGAGCAAAGGTAGGTCGTTCCTGTATATCCCCATCAAGATAATAATGGATGTGATGGGAGAAAGCCTGAAGTGATGTCACTGGAGGCAGAGTGCACACAGTGCTACATGAGTTCCATAATGGAGCAGGGAGACAAGCCACGAACACGAGGGAGGGAAAATCCTGATGAAAATCAGGTAAACAACAGCAAAATGGAAATTCAGTTGGAATAGAAGCTTTTGTTAAACTGGATAAATGAACACAGATGAGTCCTCAATAAGGGAACATGAATCATATGAAGGAGCAGAAAAAAAGAATAGCATCCAATCCTACAAAACAAGCCCCTGCAAGAGACTCCACCATTCAGAGGGTCCTAAACCCACATATCCCACTCTGGGAGCCCATTAAAAATGCCATCCTGTAGGGCCTTTCTAACCTTCCACAACACAACACACGTGGCATTTTTATAAGTCAGCAGAGGAACTCATTTTTGAGGTCTGTCACAAAGAACAGGAAATGCATCTTGCAGCATAAATGGTCATCCAGCACAGAAAGGAGATTCTGTGTTAAAGTTACACATGCATACACGTAAACCCAGTTCCCTGGGGTAAAGAGACATTACATAACACCCCACTATTTACTAAATGTAATTTCTGTTTTACTGAAATAAATGAAGACAGGTAACTACTGTAACCACAGAATCATAATAATGAACCGGCCAACAGATGGCAGCTGAACCAAATCACCTGATTTAAATAAGATCTGCATTTGCTTCAATCCGGCAAGTTTTGCAAACAGATTTAAGTCAACTGCCAGATAAAAATCAAGCAATTTCAGAGTCATGCTTGCTTGTAATGGATTTTAACTTTATTATGAATTATGTCTCTGAACCTGCGTGTTTAAAAAAAACAAACATTACTGCTGTGGCACTGAAGGGGGAAGGGGGGACAAATCACTCTATTTAATTTTGCTCACCAATGATATCATTAATACAATGAAAATAATGTGCTGTGCATGAATCTGGCTTCTGATGGCAGCACTTTGGTGAGAGACTGAGAAAATACAAAGCAGAAACAGATTCCTCAGGCAGTCAGTGAATATGAATAAAAAAAAAACACAGGAGAGCTTTCTGGCCTGAGGTTAGAGGCAGAGGTTGGCATTATTTTACATTAGAAACAATTCACATTCAAAACTGTAATTGATAGCAGTGAAGTGTTAGGGAAAAGAGACTGTGGTGTTCAGGCAGGCTGACCTGCCAATCAAACTCAACCTTTCTTTGAATGAATAAAAGCTTCATTGCCCTATTATGTGGATCTGGGCAGGCAGCACTAAAGTACCCTGTTTGTCAAGTTTATGTGCACTGCCCCAAGCTACTCAGACACCCATGCTCAATAATAACTTGAAATCATCAGTGATTTTTGATAGGGTTTCTTTTAAAACATTTAGTGTTAATTTTACTAAGTCCCTGGGACTTAAAGAAACAGGAGGGCAATATTTCCACTCTGCTTTGTACAAAGACTGACAGACAATTGTGCTGCTGCTCTAGTTAAGGTAGAGCGAGACTGTTGGCTGGGGTTTTTTTAAAACATCTGTGAAACTGTGTAGTCTGAATGCTGCAGGCAACAGCTCCTTATCATTACAGGGAGGAAATGCTTGTCTTGATACTTTTTTTTTTTTTTTTGCCTCTCCTCCAGGCAGGAGAGCTCTTGTAAATAGAACANTGAATGCTGCCGGGCACAGCCCCTTATCATTACAGGGGGGAAATTCTTTTTTTGTTATTTTTTTTTTTTTTTTTTTTTTTTTTGCCTCTCCTCCAGGCAGGAGAGCTCTTGTAAATAGAACAATTGGCTCTTTGCTAACCATTTGATGGGAGACTTTGGTTTTCAGGATTCCTTTCCTTTCCCAGTTGCTGCCAGTTCATTATGCTCCTTACAGCACCGAATCCACTGCTGCTCACATCCTGATGCACTTATGAGCACTGGAGACAACTGAATTACTTGCTTCAATCAAGTCGGTCTTTCTGTTGGCAAACAGACCCCCTTTAGAGCTCTGTGGTCTGCTGAGATGGGCAGTGAGTGTTCTGTGCTGAATTTGGCCAAAGTGGTTGATCACCTAAAATGCAGGGTGCAGTTTCTACTCCTTGTGTGGTGACCACCACCTTTACTCATGCAAGTCCTTAGGAAGCTGATCTTTCAGGAGATAGCAGGATGGGGGGAAAGGTCTGTCAGCAGGAGATACACAGGCCTAGGAGGATGCTTAAGAAAGGACCCCACTGCCCTGCTGCATGACTGCCCTGTTGCATGACTGCCCTGTTTCTTTCCTACCATCCCCTCCCTGCTATCAGAGTTTCTCTCTTAAATGGGAAGTGGGTGTGCGGCCGCTGTGCAGCACAGGTCTGTGTTTCAGTGCAATGAGGAGGGTTAGACCTCTGCAAGGTCAGATGACAGGAATTTTGAAGACTGCTGTGACACCTCTGTTCGCTGAGGGAAGTGCCAAGAGCTCCTCGCTGAATATGAACAATGACAAGTACTCTCTGGGCAGACGATTTGCTGCTGCCTGCACAGCTCACTTCCCATTTTACTCGATTAACTGGCTTGTTCTCACAACCTCTGCAGTTTCTTTTTGCCTCCTAAGCCTCCCTATGAGCAAGTATACAATGCCAGTCTATTCAGATGTGTCCACATTTGAAGTGTCTTGTAAAGCTGCAACAAAAACTCCTGTGGTAATTAGTTCGCTGTGCCCAGATATTCTGGATGATACATAAATATGATAAACCCCACATAAATATAAATAAGAACTCCTCCCAGAGCTCAAGAACAAAACCAGTGTCACCACGAGAAAGTCACCCTCCAAAGACAGCTCAATCTCGGACCTGATTTAGCAAGCAAAGTTTCTGATTACACTCACCCCTGCTTTTCCAGTTCTCTTCACAAGTGATTGAGGGGAAAAGCTACTTTTGTAAGTGGTAACTGAATGCTGCAGCAAACACATGGGGCAATAGTCTGTGGCTAGAAAAAGCAGCAAGGAAATCTTTCTTAAAATGCTTACAAAACTATTAAAGGAGATATGGAGAAGAAAGTGAAATGCAAAAGAGTTCACCCAATTTCTGCCTTTTAAACCACTGTCCCTCTTCCTTAGCCTATTGTCTCCTGGGTTTTAAATATCTTCTAAGCTGTATGTTCAAAGGGGAAGCTCTGTGTACCGGTGATCAGACAAGTTGGTTGAAAATAGATTCATCAGGCTTCAAAGGATTATTGTTTGCAAAGAGACAGTACAAACATTACTATTTTGCAGTACAGCTATGACATTATTAACCTACTGTGCAAGGATTTTATTGCCAGATTGGTTCATTTATCAAAAATACGGAGAATTCAAAGCACCATAAGGAAGGTAACATTTCAGCAGGCTTGGCTTTCACTTAACATCATTAATCTCTCTATTTACACAGGAGGCAAAAGTCTTCGTTTAGTGGTGTCTCAGTCCCATGTAAGAGCCCTGATTCAATGTCTGAGCTTCAGTACATCAATACTGCACTTGGCAGAGAGGAAATATTAGTATTTCTGATATGATTTTTTTTTTTTAATTGCAGGGCACCTTCCTTGGCTAAGTGCTGGGAGTAGGATGACAGATACTATATATGAGAAGTGTCTATGTGCACAAATACAGCTAGAACCAGGGAGAAGGAAAAGATACCCAAATACTGCAATATTTATGTCATTAAAAGAATGAAAACTTTTAATATCTGAGAATTTGTGTCTTCATATCATGGTATCACAAGTAAAAGCAAAGGGTGTGCTGGGGGAGGAAACATCGAACAATGACTGGATTTTTTTTTTTTTTGTAAAGAAACTGATGGCAAACATCTCAATAATTCATGAAGAAGCAATTGATTTTTTTGGCTGGAAGGACTGGCTCCTTTCGACTTGTCCTCTCCAGAGGAAAAGCTCATTAACACAGAGGTGTGGGGGGCAGGGGGTGCGTGCACGTGTGCACATGGATGTTCTCCATGCGTGTACACGTCTGTGCACACACTGTTTATGTGCATATTTTTATCTAACTTTTAGACATCTCACACAAATCAGATAATATGTTTTTATCTCTACACAGACCAGAGACACAAATGCACCAATACAGTGAAAATAACCTTATGGATTTTCATTATGGAATTCAGGCTTCCCTATTCCCAAAGACTTTCATGAAGACCCTAAATTATAGCCTTTTAATTGACCCACCTCCAAAGCATGCCGAGTGCTGAGATCCCAAGATGCATACAGTATTTTTGCAATATATTACGGGTCAAATTCATTTCAGGTACAACCCCTCTGCAGTGACTAGTTATATCTTTTGAGAATGTTAGCCCCCAGAGTACAGTGACAGCAATTACCCCTATTTTCCTGCAGGAAACATTACAATATATTTGAACACTACTGAAAGCCCAGGAAAATGTGCTTATAGTCATGGCTCCCTCAGATGCCTAATAATGGAAATTATAATGTCTCCAGTTCAGCCTACTGGGTTTTGACCCCAATGGTCAAGACATCAGAGAAAGGCTCTTTTTTTTTTTCACTCTTAACCCTCTGTTTTTATCATTGTTTTAAAGAGTTTTCAAGAGCATTTTCAAGCAGGAAATGCAGGAAGCAGCACCAGTACTTAGTAACTGGCTTTATTTAATCCCACACAGCCAAGGCACAGAGAAGTTGAACGAAAGCTGTGACTTATCCTCATGCCTGGATACTGCCAGTTCATGCCCTTGCACATCACGCACAGCAGATGTTGCAATAGGCTGGCAGAAAAGTAGAGAGATACGGAATATTTCCTAGCCTTAGGCTCCAAGGACACACTCTGCATGGTGTGCACGGTGGAGGTGATTATTCTCAATGAAGAACATGCAAAGCACCCCCTGTAGTCTGAGCTTTAGCTGCAGCTCACATGGGGAGAAGATACTCCAGCGCCCCGTGATTCATTAACTCTGTGAAACCAATGCATTTTCTCCTCTGCCACTCACCAATTCACAGCTTCCTCCTCCCCAGCTTCCAATCTCCCTCCCTTGCTCCCTTTCTTCTCCCTCTTCCCACTCCACCCTGGCACACAGCAGACCCTTTGTGACGAGATCACTGCAGAGAGTGGGGTGGGCACAGAGTGCCACTGCACGGTCCAGGTTTCCCGTGTCCCTGCAAACAGGACTGTGCTGTACCTACCCACCCCACAAAAGGATGACAGCAGCCCCCAGCACAGGGGCACTGGGCTGGCCAGGGCTCCTCTCCCCCAGAGCTCCAATGGTGCCTCAGTTCCCAGCTCAATCTCCACCCACAATGAATTCACTTTTACTGGGATATATCCCCTATACTGGCAAGCCAGCACAGCTATTGCTACACAGAATATTCCACAAACCCAAGGGGAAGCTGTGGGTTATTTCTGCTCTCTCCCATGCATGACTGTACCATAGCAAAGCAAAGGGAGCTTCACTCTAATGTAAACCCTCCTGGGTGTATACCATTGTCTAAATTACTTATTTTTAAACAGTATCAGGGAGCAAGCAACACCACTGCCTTTGAAAGTTCGAAGTCTAGCAGCATCTTAAAACTCAGAAGATGGGGAATTATTTTGGATTTTGCCGACTCTGAATTGCAAACCCAAATGATTAACCTCTCCGCTGGGCTCCCTGTTTCCAGGGGAAACAGCAGAAAGGACGATTTCTATGCTTAAATCTCTAAATCAGATTGCACAGAGTAGTGCTGGCAGGTGATAGCTGAGCAGAGGATACATCCTTTTGTCATCAAAACCTTACAAATTATTTATTTGATCAGGAAGGAAAGCTGCAAAAGGCATCATATATTGATAGTTACTATTTCAGGGCAGGCTGCCATCCTTTCCAGTTGCTGTGAGGATAAAGGAACAACTCTTAAAATACACTCAACTCTCCATACATTATATTTTTGGAGTGGATGAACATTGAACTTACAGCTCAGACCACAAAGCTACTACATCTTTCTGTAATGGATTTGTGCGGCATATGATCCTGTCAGCTCTGCCCCAGAAACCCTGGGCTTGTTTTTTGGCTTTGCCACTGATCTTTTGTGTGAGTTTGGGCTAATCACTTTATCCTGTTGTGCCTCCCTGTTCTCCCTTCCCTGCTGTTGCCCGTCTTTGGCTACTTATGTACAGTGAGGATGTCTGAGAACAGGGATTGGTTTCTACTCTGTATAGAAAATGTTCCTAGAAATGTAGGATCCTGACTTTTGCTAAAGCTACTTCACAATTAAGTAATAACAACATGCCTATCCATGTATCTGTTTGTGTACCACCATTCAATCCCAGCTGGCACACTGTGCATTTTGGGACCCATCTCCTCATAGGGACAATTCACTGATACTGAACAGTTTTCATGAGCTGACTTAGGAAGAGTAATTTGAGCCTGCCCTGGCTCCCCATTTGTCTCCAACACCCATCCAAAGTCTTACTTCTAATCCTGACCAGCATTACTGAAATTCTCACAAGAACAGCTCATTTACCTCTGATTTTTATGAGGATTTTATCCTGCTAGTTTTTAGTGGAAGTTGATTTCTGGTTTTCATATAGGAAATTTCATAAACTACAAAGTGAACCCTTTACTCACAATACAAGACTCCCAATACAGAGAAACCAGGACTGCTGTATTTAAAAATCTTCTCATTTCTTTCTCAACCTCATTATTCTGGAGGGAGGTAGTGTTGGAGCACCTCGGGTTGTCACACTCCCAGCCTGACAGAAACAAAGTCCCAAGGAGACAAAAAAGGTTTCAGATCTGGAACAAACTCATTCCAAAGGCAAATGGAGTGTCTTCAGAAGTATAATACCTATAATGTCTTCCATAAAGGCAGACACTGAGCCAAGTCTCAGCAGTGGCCAATACAAGCTGTGTGAAAGGAGAAAATAGGAGCATGGAAAGTGTATCCGACTGTACTCTCCCAGCTTCCAGCAATGAAAGTTTCAGGGCTCTCCAAGCCCAGAGATTGTATCTGAGCCCTCATATTTAACAGGCTTTGTCAGCTCTATCCTCCTTGAACTTGTCTCTCTTTGAACTCATTTACAGTTCTGACCTCCACAACATCCTGTTGCAATGGGTTCCACAATTTAATTATGCATTGTGTGAAAAAGTACTTCCTTTGTTTGTGTTAAACCTGCTCTCTTACCATTTAACAGGGAAATTTTTACTCCATGTATTGGGAATTGTGAATATTCATTCCATGTTCCCTTTGATAATTTCATAGTCTTGATCGTATCTTCTTCCACTCATCTTTCATCCTAAAGATTTCTAGTCTCTACAATCTCTTCTCATATATCATTCCACAATCCTGACTATTCCTCTTCCCACCTCTTAACCCATCCCCAACCCCCAAAGATAACAACTTCCTTCACTTGTTTGTGTTCTTCTGATTAAGATGCTTGGAAGTGAAAAAGGAGAAGCTGGAGGAATCTCATCGGTAAATGTTTTGTTCACACAACTGTTTGTATTATTTATTTTTTGATTTGTTTCTGAAAGATTTCATTTTCTAAGAATCAGGAGAACAAAATGTTTTCTTAAAATGTGGTCCTGTCCCTCAAAATTGATTCTGCTAGAAATTTTTTTTAAAAAAAACAAAACAACAAACCCAACCAAATATAATATTTCCAAAATTTCATTATGTGCATTTTAAAATCACCAATTAAGAGAAAATGTTGAGTGAAGGGTAGGTCCACAGAAGACAAGTTGTTGCAAAATGTACTTTCACAGTCCCCAGGGTCCAGAGTTTATCGAGCAAGGGATTTACACATCTTGATTACTTTCCATTTCCCTCCTGTAAGACAGTAAGTGGTGCTCCTTCATTTCCGTGTGCTTTTTGAACAGATATCTCACCTGGAGCAAATGGGGAACAGCATCCAGGTACTGGCTCTGAGCTACAGGTTTTTGGCCTGCTCCAGAGCCTTGCAGTTTCATAGCTGACCCCTAATGTGTCCCTCTCCTTTCTCCAAACTCCAACTCAGTTTTCATTTTTTCCCCATGAAGACCATTGTGAGCATTTCCCTGCTGCAGATTTCAGAGCTCGCAGGGTGCAGTCACCTGGAGCTCCTTTTCCTGGATTGTGATGAATGAGCAACTTCACAGCATTTTCTACCTTTCAGACTTCAGGGACACCATTTGACTTGTCCAAAGCCTCGCCTACTCTTTCCACGACTCGTAAAAGTCCTTCCTATTTTTGTTACTATATGTATAGTAGAAGCATATCAGTCAATGGCATCTCTCCAGGATTTTCTTTTGTCAACTGCAAGGGGCAAAGAAACCTTTGAACACTTTATAGCACTCTTGGTCTTCTGTCAAGAAATTCCTTGTCATCTGTCAGAGGATCCTGCTTCCTCCTTAAAAGTGTCTTCTTTTGGACGTGAAATATTTCTGATTGTGGGGGCTTTGGGGATTTTCTATACAGAAAGTTCCTTTACCAGTTGTGCTTATACAATTTCAAAACTTCCCCCTAGTTCATTCTGCCGTCTCAGCTGCCACTTTGCAGCCTTCAGGTTTCCTTACTGGACTTTTAATTCTCTTGTTTATTTCTATTGCCTTTTTTATGCTTAGTGTATTGATTAAACAGGAGCATGCACAAATAATTCCTCTTTGGCAGACAGCAGACCTTGTACAGCTTGACTCAAAAGATTAAGACTTACAAATGCCACATATGGACAGCCACAAGATGGGGACAAAACCCACAGGACCCTCCCTGAATGGGCCATACATTTTTGCAGGCGTTAAACTAAAGTGTTAAGAATTCCTGTTACTCAAGTGTCTCCCTATTATGCATCTTCAAATACTGTAATTTTTTCCCCAAATTTATAAATGTCCAATGTAGCATTATGGCCTCTCTAGTCAGGTAACACAACTATCCAAGCATCCTGCACTTCAAAATAAATTCTTTGCATAATGTCAACACTCAGAAATTTATCCCTCTAATTTTCTCTCACACCAGGCTTTAGTGGGATGTAACAAAGTCAGAAGGTGGCAGGGAAATTTGTGCACTACCAAAAAAACCACCCCAAAAATCTCAGACAAAACTGAAACTATAGCAAGGATTTTAATACCTGTAACACAGAAGGTTTTCTGTCAATTGCTTTGCCACTGAAGTCCCATGTATTTCATGTTGTCCATAAATTTTCCATTCCTCACAGGCCAGGAGTTTTGGCACAGGAAGAAAGAATTTGTCCCAGGAGAAGATGCAGCAAAGCTGGCCACAAGTAGGAAAGCAGAGGAGATGGCTTGAAGTTGTATGAATTGAAATCTGAAACTTCTTTTCCAATGACAAGCAGCAAAACACAAGCAACACTGCCAGTCATGATGCCATCTTTAGGGATTGAGTTAACTGTTGAGTTAAATAGGACAAACTTCCACAAAATTTTGTTTCAAACCCCTGGCAAACTCCACCAAAAAGCTTTGCACCCCCTTCTGCTCACTTAGTGACATAAGAGTTGTCCCTATCAACTTGAGAACCAAACCACTATTACTTGGTTGGTTTGAACCAGTGACTGAGGAAAATGTGAAAGGAGGATATTCTGCAGCCTGGGAAACACAGTCACAAGGGACACAGGAGGCAGAAAATTTCGACCTAGAGGAGAAGGTAAGACTGAAAAAATAGATTTGTGTTCCCTTGGCAAAGGTGAAGCAGCTGACAACATGAACTTGATGAAGCAACCCAAACTACAGTGGAGAATAAGAAGCAGGAAGGAAAGAGGATGACTCCAAGGAGAAACAGCTCTTCCAGTTTCCAGCAGACCTTCAGAGAGGTGTTACCAAACGAGAAGACAAAAGACTGACCAGAGCAGGAACCAACAGCTGGGAGAAAATGAACAGATCAGGAAGGAGTATGTGTGATTATTTTGCACATGGTTAATGGGGGAGAAGAGGTCCTTGAACTTGTGTGGGGTGAGGTCACCATGGGTGACGTTAGCTCTGCAAAGCAGCACCATTGTTCTCCCTGAAGTCTTCCCCTCTGGACGGTCAAAAGAAAATAACTGTTTTCACCATCTTCTCTTTTAATTTCAAGACACGGTGATTCGGCTCCAGCTGTTTCCACACCCTGCTTTACATCCAAGGCCCATGTGACCTTTCCTCCCTCCCCCACCCCCAGCCATTTCCTCTCTGAGCTCTTCAGAACAGCTTATACCAAACAATATTTAGCCCTAATTCATTCTTGCTCCATTTGGTTACTTCTCTCAGCTACAAAACACAAAATAGCTGCACTTCCCTAATGAGACAAACACAAGAACCTAACGAAAATACTGGCACTGCTAAATTCTTCTAACATGAAAGTCAACACTGCCCCAGCCCCCTCTCCCTCATTTTCCATCTCTAGCATATATATTATTAACCACCTTTTTTATTTTGCTGCTTATGAAAGAATACATGGTCGATGTGATCTTGTGTCCCTGGGATTAGGAGTTAAGACATCCCCTATAAATCAGTGTAATCTTTGTAACAGGACATTGTTGCACTGAGCATTCCCGTCTGTATGATGCATTTTCAATTACTCTACATGTTTTCTACTTAGTAAGCCAGCTTAATTCTTCGCTATGTCACAATATTAGAACATGTCCCAGGTTAGAAAAAAGGAGCAATCTTAGAGCCCTTGTAAGTTGTTTAGCCTCTGGCACTTATAAATCCAAAAACACAAGGGAAATCCCTTTTTCTTGCTTGTAATATGCCTTTAGATTTATTACTTAAAGAATCTGTTCACTTAATCCTCAGCTGAGGTCAGGGTTCATCTGCATTCTAATAAAGGTTTTAGTAAGAGTAAGACAAAACAAAAAAATGAAGGAGCTGTGTATGCCTGCATAAGCAAGCAATACTGCAGATAAAGTATATTCCCAAGTAAATTCTCCACCAGGAAAGAAAACGAAGCAGAAAAAAAAAGCAGGATGCTTTAAATTACTCTACACAAATCCAGACCATCTATCTTGGGCTGCTCTCTTCGACAGCTTGGCCAGGGTGGGCAGGCAAGGCAGAGGCTAAAGAGCTCTTTAGGGACCAAATTACTGTTTCAAAATGGGCCTGCTGCTCCAAGGATATGACAATATTATCTGAGAAATGTTACAGACATTGTGTGTCCTTCAGAGTTCTGCTAACACATCTCCTGTGATTGGAGGCATGTGTCACTACAAAAAAAAAAAAAAACCTCAANACAAGAATAGGAAAGTGTACATAGAGAAACTTCAGAAATGATGCCAAGGTTTTCTAAAAGAACAATGTCTGATAGCAATGCAGATGAGTTTGGAGAATTTATTTCATGTGTACCAAAAAAAAAAAAAAAAAAAACCTACAACCAAGAAAAGATGTTCATTATAAATAGTCTCAAGGATATCTAGATGTAGAATTAGGAAAATGACCAAAATATGGCTATGAAACTTATTAACATTTTATGTTGATGATCACGTTTGGATTTCCAGAAAAATAATGTACAGATGTTTTATGTTGTCTCTGTCTTTTCACGGGGGCTTGTTTAATTTACTGGGGTTTGTGGTGGAATGAAACAGTCCTACAAATTCCCTAAGAGGTACAGTGAGAAAGAAAGAAGAAAGATGATGCAGAAAAGTTATCTTAGCCTGTATTCCTAAAAATTTGCATATGAATGAGCTTGTCTGTACATCTGTGTGTGCGAAAAAAAAAATATTTTTCCATTATATCAAATGAAAGAGCTCTGTTTGTTGAGGAAAGATCTCAGAAAAATCTATGTACACTCAGGCTTCTAGATGATTCCACTGAAATTCAGGCAAATCCAAGGCCACTGAAATCATGGTAATTTCTGTATTCACAGGACAAAGCTCCTGTAGGCAAAGTGCACATTCTGCACCTCAACTTTCTGGTTTAGAACAGCTCTCCCCACAACCACCCCTCTGCAGAGCTCTCAGGGCAAATGTATGGATTTGGCTGTCCATGCACTGAGCAGGGTTTGCTCCCAGGAACACAAGCAGACACTGCATCACAGAACTATTTTAACACAAACAAGTACTCCACATCCAATAAATATTTTGTACAAATACTGCCAATACAAAATTCAGTGGAAATTTGTTGTTTACCATGAGGTCCTAATCCCTGCCCCGCAGGTAAAAGCACCTGCACCTGGGTAGCATGTATAGAATTTCTCCTACTTCTCAACCCAGAACCTATCACCCTCAGTGCTACAGATGTTTCATCACTGATGAAAATCCAATTGCAACTACCAGCACTGATTGTTACAGTGTTGTTAGACAGAACACCGAAGGTACAAATTAAACACAAGCACTTTGCCCTTTTTCCAGACACATTACAGCATAGAGCATCCCTCATCCATATTATTGTGACACAAAGCAGGGCTTCTGAAGTAGGAGAGGGGGAATAGCATGTTGCTCCACTGTTCCTGTATCCTCCAGACTGCAGACCAAATTTCTAAGGAAAGGTGTGAACACAACTGAGGCAACAAGAGAATTCCCCTTTTTTTCTTTTTTTCATATCTGGCCTTGCCTTGCAGGTCCTGGGCCCTGATCTGGCACTGTGATATTGCATTTGAACTGGAATTCTTCGGCATCAGTATAAGGATCCCAATGTAGGAACGTGGAACTAAGGTAAAAGCTTTCCAGGGAAAGGACTGCACTTAATCATGTTTTCCCCAGCACAAGCCTGTTATCTACAATAACAAACAAAATTTACATTCTTGAATTATACCAGGTGGAACAGTGATTTATTCATCAGGTTAGGAAAATTGTGAAGTTGTCAGAGGGCACCTACTGTGAATGTTTGCACAGAACCATGTTCATCCCTGTTTACAAACAGAAGATAAGAGGATTCAGAGGGAAATTTCCATACCATAAGCATCTATTAAGACTGCTTGTTCTGCTGGTGTATCGTAAGTTCTTATTTCCATTTACTTTAGTCTGCAGAAAAAAATTCAATTTAGGGAAAAAAAATAAATAAATAAACCACTCTTCACAGGAGAGGATCTCAGCAATCAGATGCTGAGCTGAGAACACTATTCTCCTCACAGCACCATTGAGCCCTCACCAAGTTCAGCACACGCTGACATTGCAAATGGCCTTTCCCTCCTTTCCAAAGGCCAGAAACAGAACCCATTTAAGACAACCCATCCCCAAATTCAGGTCTGGGGTTTTTTCACACTTATGGGTACTGAAGGACTGGTTTGTTTTCTTCTTGATCTGATCCATGACTAAGCCCATTTCTGTTCTTATACAGATTTATACCACCCATGACCTCCCTATCACTTGTGTTCATTGACACCACAAGACATGAGGAGCAAGCACATCTTTTTCTTGCTCCCGTGTGTGGTCCTCACTGGCACACACAGAGACTGGGGCCGTTCTATTGTGACTAAATCACCCCTGTGAACTGAGCTGTCTTTGTCAGCTGGCACTGGGCCTCTCCAGGGCTCTCCAGAGCTCTGTGAGTGCATGTTGAGATGTTTTCAAGAAAATAATTGATTAGTTGAGAACTATGAATTATATTAACACTTTGATATGATTATAAATTCAATTCCCCAGCTCATCAATTAGGTAAATTCTTATCAATAAGAGCATTTCCACTGCATATGAGCAAACAGTTTTCTGAGGTATTTCTGATTTTCTGGACATAGTTTAAATCACAACTCTTCCTGGGAAGCAAATTATTCCTATTCTGGTCAGAGCTCATGCTCCAATCCTAAAAAGAGCTGGCTGCCTTCTCTTGGCTGTCTTTCCCCAACCTCTAAAGGCTTAACTCAAGCCACAAAAGTTAGTGTCTGGAAACCAAAGGCAATCATCCTTCTCCCGATTAAATCCCAAATTGCCATCTAAAGTTCCCCACATTCAGCTTTCCAATCCCCTTATTAGACTATTTTAAAAGCAAACCACAGTGGGGTTCCAACAAAGACCACGTCTCATTGTTATAGGCTTGACTGTCAGTAACTAAAGATGTCACACATGCAGAGTGTGCCCTGTGATGAGCAACCGTGTCAAAGGAGGTTCTCTGTTAAAACACTGATACTTTAAGAGTGGGATTTTCAAAAGCACTCAGCATTCACACAACTGTTCAATGGCAATGCTCCCCAGCTAGGGCAATATTGAACACTTTTGAAAATCCCATCCTACATGTTTACACAGTCTTTTAATCATTTCTGTCCAGGCTGGCAGGCCCTGGGTGCCAGAGAAAGAAGAAAAGGATTTAACAAAGCAGAAATAAAAATAAGGAAAAATAGTATCTAAGGTAAAACACCACCTTTAATAAATTAAAGGGTAAAATAATTCACATTTTTAACCCCCCAAAGAAAGCTAATAGTCAAAAAACACCTAGAAATAAAGCAGTACTCCACTGGTATGAAATAGTTCAGTGTGGATAAACGCTTAAATTCAAAGGCTTAATAACCAAACGAAAGAATACTGAGAATCATTAGAAAGGAAGGCAACGTGCTCTGTAACATTAGAGAGAGCTGATTAAATGGGCAGTTTGTTCTACAATTTGGTCAGTGGCATTTTGGCATTACAGTATAAATGGGTGAGGATTAAGTCATTTCTCAGCTTTCCTTGGCAGAGTCTTTTATTATTTACACTATTTACTTCAGGGAAGTCTTGGCGTATGTCATATTTATCTTGCTGAAAAATGGGCCCGTAAATGCATATCACCTCTTGAACAAAGCAGAGCATTGTGATACTAATTTGGTTCATGAAGTACGTAATTCAGCCTCTCTGCACAGGGGCAACATTTGTCTCCTGCTTTATTAAACAACTATAAACCCATTTTTTTCACTTGGTACTGGAATAGGCCAGGCCACTGCCACACACACATTGGCCTTCTGGAGGGCTGCCTGCACACAGCAATTGCCATCTTTCAGCACCCACCACCAACACATGAACACAGTCAGGACTGCAGGACCAGAGGAGATGTTTGGATCAAGCCCTTCCAGCAGCTGGGGAAAACAGGGAGGCAAGTCCTCAGAGACAAGCAAATAGAAACTCTCTGCTAACCTCTCTTCTACACTCCCACAACAGGCAGTTTTTCCCATCCAAAATTCTTAGCTCATGCAACACCTCTTGCTGCAAAGGGTTTGTCTTGCCAGCCCAGCCAACAAGATCTGGCTCCAGAGGGGCAGGGCACAGGCTGAGGACAGAGCCTGCCCATTTCAGAAGGATGATTTGCCACACCCACACTCCCCAACACAGCAACACACAGGAGCATCACTGACTGCACCTCCTGCCAAAAACCCCCTCCCAGCCCAGCAAAAATGCAGTTTAATACCCATGGCATCCAAATTTGCCATGTCACTAAAGACTACAGCGTTTTACTTTTCAGTAGTCACATCTCTAAACATCACTTCCCCCCACCAACAGCTCCTTCGTGCTTCATTTCAGACCAAGCTCTAAGTGAGATCTCCACTAGCCCAGCTACAACGTATCCTAGGAGCTCTACACCTGCCTGGTGTTTACCACCACCTGCACTAAGAAATACATGAAAGTGCTGTACAGGAACGGGAAAAGAAAGAGATGGAGAAGAGGAAATAACAAAACGGCGACTTCCAATTCTGAACCTCTTTTTCTAAAGCAGAATTTTATACACAAGTGGTTTAAGAGTAGTTTGATATTACAGAGCAACCAAGTATGGGGAAAGGAGGAATGATGTGTGCAGCTTACAAATGCAGAGAATAAATACACATTTTTAGTGAATTGAGAGTGTTTAAAATAATTTCACAGACAAAATTCACTTATCACCACAGGTGGCCTGGGTAATAGATGCTTTAGTTGAAGATGCAAAAATTCGAAGTAGCAGGAATTGTTGATTACAAGCAAGAGTGTTTGCACTTAAAATCCTATCAAAACTGATCTTTGTAAGCAAATAGTATTAGACTAATCTATTCTCCAGAGGTTATTAAGTGCGTAGGCAGAAAACAGTATTGTCATAATGTTAATTAATTTGAACAAATGGGGTAAGGGGGAAAGGAGTTGCTTTTATGAAAGTTTCTCATTTCATCTCCAGAAATATGTTAAACCAAGAGTTGATCATAATAATAAATACAGGTTTTAAGGGTTGTTTTCCATGAGAAGGATTACGCAAATACTTATTTTACATGCAGAGCTATTGTGATTTATATTCTAGGTGAGAGATTAACCAGAAAGAGACCAAAAATCCAAAGCAAAGGCCAGAGCTCTGCATCCCCTCATTATCCAAACTGCATCCATGTACCAACATGGAATTCCCCATCTGGTTTTGTCCTGGAATGCTGCTGGGACATAGAGCATTCCACACAGGAGAAGATCACAGGGTCAAGACCCAAACTACCAACAACCAAGCTGAGGGCCTGCTCCTGATGAGGCAGTCACCTCCCACGAAAAATAAAGAAAAGAGGCAAGAAATTATGGGAAAAGATGCATTAAAACAAACCTAAGTGCTTTAGAGTTTCTGAACTAAGATATGGTTTGGATTCCTTTTTATCCACAGCACCTACTTTTTGTAGCTGCCTGAGCAATCCTGCTTTCAGATCCCAGGCCAATAGAGCAAGAATTACCAAGTTATGTCTACTATTCTCCTCTCCTGCATTTCAGCTTGACAGCTCTTTTTCCTTGCTTGATTTGTCCCAAAATTAGGATGTCACGCTTTCCTTAGCCACATTTGAAGATGACAGAATAGCATCTCTCCTTACCCACTACCCAAAACCGATTACAGAAACAATTAACTAAAGCTGCTGGCTATCAGTCTAAATAGATTTATCTTTGTGCTCCATCTTAGTTCCCCTTTTATAAAACAAGTGTTGTCCTGTAAGCCACTATGTTCTTACCACCATGCTGCCTCATAAGCTGTTTCCTCCTGTCAGTGCATTTCTCTTCATTAAAGACTTTTTACAGGTGGCAGTTACCTGGTGTTTGCTGCACCCATCAGGAAAAGGCACAGGGTGGCCGATGGTCATCTAGACAACAAAACAATGGATACTGCAGCGTGTTTGCCATGGAGCATTGTCAGCTAAACCTAAAAGATTAACTCCTGCATCCAGTCACTCGCAGAAAATTACAGAGGACAAAAGCACACACAAAGAAGGGGCATTAAATTCAATGATGTGTGTGCATATAGGAGCACAACAGGCAGTTTCATCCTATAAGTTTTAATTGCCATTTGTCTGAAAAACCTCCATAACTCACTCATTAGTTCTAAGTACTACAGCTTTCCTTAAGAGAGGACAAAAGCCAGAACCTCCATGACATCCTCAGCATCCAATGCAGTGACTTCTCTTAAAGAACGTGGTTCTGTTTTTTGGCCGTGTTCCACACACATGGAATATGCCATGAATAATGGCAATGATGCCATGAAAAGATGGTTATTTTTATTGTTATTACAACTACAAGAGGAACCAATAATTTCCATTTAACTTAGAGAATATACAATCATAAAGCCACTGTCTGAAAAACAAAAATTTAAAAATGCATTGGTGGTTTTATGCCTTGCTTGATCCACAGTCTTGTGTGGATCCTATAAGCAAATATCTAATGTAGCAAAACCTGCCATGTGCTGCTCAGATAATATTAAGGACAGGTACATATCAAATCCATCTTGCAAAGATAAGAAGCAGCATAAATACAAGTAGTGAGAAGTGAAAGAAATACAGATCTAATGTCATTCCATGGTGCAAATCCTGAAACTGCTGCACAAACAGAAGATCCAATCTGTGACAGTTTTGCATCTTCAGACACTGTACAGGATTAGCTTCTGCCATATTTACTAATGCAATGGATGCAGATTTTTCCCTTTAGATTTTCCTATTAAAAACACAACATGCAGTTACTTCATGAATTTATTTTCAGCTGCCAGTAATCAATTGCTTGCTGTAAGTTCACAGCAATTACACACAGTGCCCATTATATGTGCATGGATATCCTATACCATGCTTGCAGTATTCTGGACACACACAAAAAAATAACAAAGGCACAGTCAAGCTGACTTCATAAACTTTGTAACAGACCAGAATTAAGACTAGAAATGTTTCAGCAGAAAACCACTTTTCCGTAAGAAAAACTTCCAAATGGTGCCTATGCAATGCCAACCAAATCCACACACTTTCTTCCATGCATCAATGCCACTTCGTTCAGACTGGCTGGCTTTTTCTGCAGTGACCCCATCTCGCCTTCTGTATTATTTAAAAAGATTTATAGCTGGGTGTCTCGTGTGCTGAAACATGAGCTCTGACCCCCAGGCTTGGAAGTTGTCAGGCAGAAACATTAATATTATGCCACATTAGGAAAGAAAACTCATCAGTAGCAGCAAACCAAACGACAGAGTGAAACATGATGCTTCTTGTCATATATGACACTGAACATTTAAACATACCCAAAAAGTTGTGCCCTCTAATGTGTCACCTGCTCTGCTGCACCAAGGCAACAGCCAAGGAGTTGTGCCTCAGGTGGGGCTGATCCTGGTAAGGGTGATACAGGAGAACCTACAGTCACTGTAAGCAACAATAAAATCTCAGTGTCATGCAAAAACACAAACAGACAATTCTTGTCTAAAAGGACTTAACAGAGATAGTCAGGGTGGAGCATGGAGAGAGGCACAACCTACACGTGAGGCATTAGGAGTCAGAACTGAGAGATGCAAAATGGCTTCTCCAAAAATGCCTGAGAAATCTATGCCTGAGCACGGGGCTCTCCTGAGACCCCATCCAGTAACCTCACATCACATGAGTCTTCTTCACCAAAATCTTCAACACTGACAGAACCAACAAAATCATTTCATCAACAACTGTTTGTGCGCCCACAAAACAGCACAAAGCCCTAACCCGAGATTTTTAAAAGGGTTGGCTAATTTTAATGACTCATAAAATCAGTTGTGATGCTTCATGCTAAAAATAGGCACAAACAGCCTAAGCTTCAGGGAATAATCAGATTGCCACACAGGTAAGCAAGGATTTTCCTCACAAATCCCACAGGCAGAGCTTTGGTTTGGCAGAATATTTGAAGGAAGCACATATACATATATGTGATTTCTATAATCTTTTTTTCAGTTTCATACACATTGATGTCAGTAATACATAAGACTATACAGATTCAAGGTCTGAATTAGGAACACAGAATTTACTATGTCATAAATGTGGTCATTAAAGATTCAAAATATTACCTACACATATTTTGCTCAGATGCGTGTTTTGCACACAACCTATTTGACAATAATTAACCCCAAAAGAAAATTAAATAGAAGAGAAATGAAAAGAGAAGAGGAAGAGAAGGGAAGAAGGGGCAGGAGGAAAACAGGAAGAAAGGCAAAGGCAAAATAAAAACCTGCTGTCTCTGCTTTGTAACACCAGTCTCAAAAGTCACGTGAGCCTCAACCACCTTGATGAAATCAGAGGAGTAAAGACATATATGTTTAATCGCCGAGGAAGATACAATTTCTTCAAAACCATATATTTTATTTAAGTATGATTTCCTTTTCATAATAAAAAATGTATTCATATGTACTTTCTGACTAATCTCAGCAATACCTGGTAATTTTCCCATATCTTTAAATATTTCTTAGAACAAATGGTCGTGAGTCTTCTCACATGCCATGTGCACAGGTGTACGAGTGTGAGCAAGGTCCTGTCCCTCATCTGAGAATCCAAATTTGCTTTCTCAAGACCTGTTTATTTAATGCACCTTTTATAACATATAGAAAACCAAAACCTAAGCACACAGGAGGGGTTTTTTTTTTCCAGCAATGATCAGAGAAACTCTAATTCTTATGGAAAAATGAGGCTCAAACAGATTTTCACCAGTTTCATGTACTGTTTTTGTACCTTACTGAGCTCTTCTAAAATTCCAGCATTCCAGAACAGTTGTGAACCCTACCATAATTTGCACCTCTCCTGACACTCTGCTAATATCACAGCTTATATGCACCACTAGGCATGGACACAGCCCCTCTTCCCCTGAAGGGTCTGCTCACGAGATGCACATGGGGACATACATAATGCAGAAGTCTACTGCATCAAAAGGGGAGTATCAAGAGTGTTTCTGGTCTCTAGAAGGTGTACAGAATAAGATGTAATCTTGGTTGCAAGGCCAAAAACCTGGCCTCTGGAAGAGGTATACATCAGCAAAGGTTTACATATTTCTTTCAATAAACATCTGCTCTTTTAATAAAAAAATCTAAACCAGTTTGTGGCATAGCCTGTGAATCCTGGAAGTTCTGGGGGGCAGATTGGGGTTGCCTAAATACAATTAACTGGAAAAACCCTTTTCATTACAATCAAATTTTACCTATTTTCCTGACTTTTAAAAAAAAATTATGTAACTTTAAAAAAATTACGAAAAGTTTGACCCCTAAACACAGAGGTTTGCAGCATACAAGATGTTTACTTTCTGAGAAAATGAAACAACACAAACACCAAATTTTCCTGATTTATTCCATCCTTCTTGCTATACTTGTAGCAGGATACCTACCTCCTGCTACTTGCACAAGTTTTATATACATGCCATGCAAACAAAAAAGAGCATATACATGAAGAGAAGCAGGGGATGAAGAGAAGAATGCATGTAAATAACACAAGAAGTCCACAGTGCCTTGAGGGTACTGCACACTTCAGATATAATTTTTTTATTTTTCTGAGTGACTATGGAAATCCACCTCTGGGCTGGAAAGTGTAAAGACCAGGGACAATTTACAAATGTCTTGTACATGCAGAGAAAAAACTGGCAGCTAGAGGACAAATGCTAGGATTGTGTGCTTCCCAGGCCTGCAGACTTTCAATTAAATTAAGTTCTAATAATTGTGAATACATTAGCAAATATCAAAGAGTGAAATCAGAATACAAACAGAAAGGAAGGGAATATTTTTAACGGATCTGTTATTTGCAAAACAGTCAACTCTCAACAATGATGACAATTCAGTTCAAGTTTCACAAATGCTAATCAGGGATAGGGTTTTTCAACCATTTTTAGATTAAATAAATTGAGAACTTTGAAGATGTCTGCTACATTTTTAAGTTTTTTCGGTCAATGGGAATTTGTCATGCCAGCCTAAATATTTTCTTTTCTGGGTATTTTTGCATGCACATATACAGCCAGGAAATTGCACTTAACCTAAGAAAGACCCAGCAAGCACAAAACTCGAGCAGAGATGAGAGTTTCACAATGCTGATGCCATGTCCTTTGTGCATTTAGAAAAGGCAAATCAGGCCTGACATGAAGTGATCAGAAGGAGCATTTGGCTTAGAGAACTGTGGATAAGGCCAAGACTGTCAATGTTGCAACCAGAGGCTGTGGGACAGACAAACAGCTCACGCCCAGGTCTAAGTTCACCAGGACCAACACGCTGCAATTGCTGATCCTGCAGTGAAGCTGCCCTGTGTACAAACTGTGCCCCTTCCATGCTGAACTTGCCATACACAGGTAAGCTGAACCCAGGGAAGGTGTGGCCTCCACCAAGGAGTGCCCAACAGCCACATAAAAAGCAGGAAAAATGAACGGGGCGTATGGATTTCCCATATGGTGAAGCACTGGCCCATGTACACATTATAAAGAATAACCTCTACCCCTGAGTTCAAGACAATTTGTTTCAGAGCACTCCCTCTTCCAGAAATTCTCATCCCAAAGCTGAAGATGTTTCCTCCCTGTGCTGTAGAAATTCAGGGCAAGAAGAAGTGGCAAAAAAGTCTAAGATTTGTTCAAAGAAACCTAAGTTTGACAAAAGACAACTGGCCAACACTCAGGAGAACTTCACAGGATGGCCAAAATTCTCCAGAATCAAGGAGACAAGTCCACATGCTGCACTCATAGCTTGAAAGTTCTCAAATAGGTTGCAGGATTTTTTTCCATGTCTCTTTTTATCCAGAACCCCCCTTACCCCTGAAAACACTTCTGTCAGATACCTCACCACTAATAAAGAACTCTTTAGACAATACACCCCCTTGTCAGTTTCAGAGTTTATGTAGAAAATCAAAGTTAATCGTTTCTCAATACTATTTTCATTTCCTGCCCATGATCCCAGTGCAGCAAAGTATTTAAGCATGTGCTTTAAACTTTGTTCTAGAAGTGCTCAAAAAGCACTGCTATGTGGTGCTTTTCCTGACTCCACTTAGAAGTGCAGAAGAAGAGCAACACAAGATAATTAACATTTGCAGTACACATTCCTTTCATTTGAATTTCACTTCCTGCTCAAAAAACACAATTGTAATTTGCACACTGCTATTCTGAGTAACTTTCAATCAATATGACAGTTTAAAAAATTATTTAACGTGATACATAAACAGCCTGGAGCAAATGAATCCAATAAAAATAAAATATTTGCAAATAGAAACACCAAAGAGTTTCATTTCACTCTAGAAAATTAGAGAAACCTGCTTAAAAACAAGTTAAATGAGTAATGTATTTTTCCAAGAAAAGTTTTTTTGTTTGTTTGGTTTTTTTTTTTTAAGATGAATGAGTTGACAGATGTTTTACTAAAACCATTAAAGCAAGATGGCAATAATTTCTGGGTATGTTAACTAACCCACTGCTAGCTGGATCATGTGATGCATGACAACACAGTTTTCACATTAGGTGTAGAAGCAGTTTACCAGTTTGAAAGTCAGCCATGTGAGTATCCTGTGCCCCAGCCTTCCTATCCCCAATCTAGAACACCATCAATAAAGGGACAGATACAAATATACCTGCGTGTAACTTTAGCAACAGATTTAAGGTAGGTGCTTATTAATATCATGAAGATATGATTCTTAATGATGTGGGAGCAGAGCCTTATATAGGTTTGAATAATGACATTGTCTCATTGCATGCATAGTTTGTGCTTTTGTCTGAGACAGGTTCATTTTTCACAGGAGGGGAAAGGTTCATCTCGCACGAGGGGGGTAACCAGTTGATGTTACAAGGCTGACGATTAGCCCCCTCGCTGTTCCACATGACACTGGGAAGGACTCCAGCAGGCATCCTTAATGCCTGCTTCAGCATCTTGAAGAAATTAATGAACACAGCTTCGATGGCAAAACATTTCAATCAACCCCAACCAGCTGTGCCTACCATTTAAAAAATATGAATTTAAAAAATGACACATTTATTTAAAAACAGGCTTATCAGAAGTTTCTTCGAAGGATACAAGTTATTTTGGGAGCAAGAGAGGGAGGAATAAAAAGGAAGAAGGACAATGGTGGTTAGTGCCAAAAGATGTGCGATGGCCCCTGTGTTTGTTGAACAAATTAAGCACGTTCTGGTTTTTCACCTGCTGAAGTAGCAGCAGTGCATATGGCCCAGAAGTTAAAAATAAGGAAATATGCATACATTACCATACTTAATGGACGACCCTCTCCATTTAATATGCAAATTTCCTGAAATATTACTGAATGCCGTCTGTTCTAAATGAATAAATTTGAATTGCAATTAGAATAATCTTGTATAATTAATGAAAACTGTCAATTTTGGTTCATAAGTAATTTGATTAACAGGATGATGGGACACTTATCAAGTTCACTGGACTGCTAGGGTATGAGAAAGCTGACAGGGAAAATAAGGTGGTCCAGGCACTTAGGCACCACTGGAATATTATCCTAAATTATTGATAACACAAGCTAATGAACTTCAGAAAGTGAACTCTGCATGCTTTATTTAAAGGGACAGTGCAGTGGGGTGGTAAGGACTGGTTTGGTCATGATAGCCTTCTCCAAAATGCAGTTGTGCCATTACCCACCCTCATAGGAGAAAAAAAAAGAAAAAAAGATCCACAGGCAACAACACACACCTACTTAAACCTGAAATTTACACTTCCCAGCTGCTTCCAGAGAGGGAAAAAATGTTCACACCATAAATGTAAGAAAGGGACAATGCAAGCCAGGTGGAGCACAGTTTATATAATGTACCACAGCCACTATTTTATGTTGTATTTCCATTGGTTAAAAACTGGCACTCATTACACCTGGTTTTCCATGCTTTTTTCTTCCTATCATCTACCATGCAACTGGCCAGCAATATTTTTTCAAAATGAGTTTTTGCTAATTGAAAACAGGAGAATGTTAATGTATCAGTTTCAGTCTTATAAGAAAAGCAATTTTGAAAACCAGCCTCTACACACCCAAGAAAAGCCCCAACTCTGAGCTCACCATTTCCCTCAACCCACGTGTTCCCTGACAATGCCATTCTGCCACAAATGGGAAAGATGACTGTAGGCCAAACCTCTGGGCTAATACACCACCCCCTCTGTAATTCCATTAACTTCGGGGGTCAGGGAGGATGCAATCCAATGCAAAAGTTGCCAGTAATGGCATTTTAAATCAGTACAGCCATCAGCACACACAGGCTGCAATTCTGATAATCTACCTAATGAGCCCAAATGTGAGCAATATATGTGAACCTTAGTAAAAATATCAAATCCATGGCAATGTCTGAGGATATTAAGTTTCCCAAATCAGTTTAGTTTTTGAATGAAATGTTCAGCTGGATATGGTATCCTGCCACAAAATGGAATATGGTGAAATTAGAAGGGCATTTTTTTCTTTTCCACTAAGTCTGTCTTCTTACTAAGACATTCCTCTAAAACCATGCTTGACTCCATACACATCATTCACCTCTCTTTTAAAACTATGTCATATTTTATACATTGCACACAACATTTAGTGCATGTAATTATTCCACATCGCCATCACACAACCAACAGAACAATTCTGAATGCAACTTCAGAGTGAGATCTCTTTCCAAACATCCTGATAAAGCACATCCTGGATACACCCACACAGTATAAATGGAATCCAATGCAATCTGGCCTTTTAAATTTTGCAAACAACAAGTTGAAAATGGTAAAATCGCCTGCTGAACGAGCCTCTCCTCTGGCTGAGCGCAGGCACAGAGCCAGGGGATGCTGGGAGATCGTTTGGGAAAGCCTGTTATTATATAACAAAAGCCAGGGTGCATGAGCAAGGTTTTTAAACCATTAGAGCACTGAGAACTCAAACCAGATTTTCAACTAATCACTGAAAGACACTTCTGCAACCCAGGGACCAAATCTCTCCTGAATTTCAGGTTCAGACACACTGAGCACCGAACCACTGGCAATACCGACAGGAAGGCCACAACTGTGAGTAGGATGTAAGTATTCACAGACACAAGAACAATACCTCATTTTTAAATCAAACATTCTGATAATGTTCACATCTTGCCTAATGCAGAACTTTTCAACACAGGAGGCAACATTTGTCAAAAGTACAAGCATCTGGAAAAGGCTTTTTGGAACTGAAATGCTCCAAACCACAGGTGTGTTGTTTTAGGTAGACATTATTAGAATTTGCAAAGCCAGAAATTAGTCCATTTCACTAACCCTGCCCTGTATTCCTATGTAGCCATTTTAGCTTGTTTCCACAAGAAAATGTAGTTACTGCAACACTGAGCAGCATCACACATACCCAAACACTTCTGAGTTCAGACCTTGGTACAGTGCTCATCAGTATGGCAAATAAACCACATTACAAGAAAACAATGCCATAATTGGCCAGTGGGGCAGTTTCCGGTCTTCTTCCCCTGAGGCAATCAGGCCTTTTTTTTAGTCTCATTTCCTAAGGAAACCAGGATCTCCGAGATCACATTGTCTGCTCATGAGTCTCTCCCCCTAATAGTTTTAACCCTTTGTCCATTCTCTATGTAAGTCTCACAAAAAGTAAAGTTTTGGTATTTGCATGAAAATCCCTTGAGAGAAAAAGAAGTTCTGCCACAAAAGGGAAGACAGGTACAACTCAGCCAGGCAAGCAGCAAATGCATCCTTGTGCAGCCCAGGTGGAAGGGAGCACAGGATACAAGGATCACAGCTAAGGGACAGTTCTAAAGGAAGGCAGGACAGCACTGGATGTTTGCAGCGGAACTCAGGTCCATAGGAAAGTACTGAGAATATTGGAGTGAGGGCTGTAAAGGTTATGTCAGTGATCAAAGAACATTATGGTGACAAGCAGACATGATGAATGGAGTTATTGTGATAAAGGAGCACAGGAAACAATACAAATCTGTGGAAAAACAGGGTTTAGTTTCATCAGTTCACTGCTCATGGAACAAACTCTTATTTTAATAAAGCTATACTTTTTTTTTTGTATCTCTGCTTTTTCCTTCACTGCCCTTTTCAACTACTGCTTTTTTTTCTTGCAAATGCTTTCACTGTGGCTATGGAAAAGCATCTTCTGCAAGCACTAAAACAACAGAAGACCTGCTTAAGAAAATACTAAATTATCAGTCACACATGAACATAAGAAAGGTTATGTTTATGTCCTGACTTCGCCCATTAATAGAATGTGGAAATTACGTGCAATTCTGTCATGCCCCTTCTCATTATCTTTCAACTTTCATAAACGTTTGCCCCAATTTCCTTAAGAGATGTCCTTTAAGAATCCAGCAACCATTTTAGGAGTGTTATTACCCCAACTTAGAAACAGGATAAGTGTGGCAGTAGGATGCCTCTAACTCGTGTGACTACAGAAAGATTAATTCTACAGTGCAAACAGCAAAGTTAAGAAGCCCTGTGAATACACCACGAGACTGCACTTCCCTATACCCCACAAATCTACAATTCTAAAAGCAAGAGATCAACTAGCATGATCCATTTGGACATGTAAAGGTTCAACCAGGACAAGTAAATATAGCCTAAACAAAACAATTGGGAAAACATCCTGTTCTGAATTTGTGGTATCTGTTTCCACATATCATGACAGTGAATTCTTTAGGATTTCATAGGAGTGATAATGACCTATCTTACTGAGGAAACACTTCAGTTAAAGCACAGCTAAAAGTTCTGGTGAAATCTCTTATTTCATTCATTCACACAACACAGAAGAGTTTCAAGCAACAGAGTTCCAGTTCTGTCGTGGGGTAAGACTGAACCATCCACTAAATAACAAGCAACAATACTGGAGAGGCAGCTGAAGGACTCACCAAGATGCTGGACAGAAAAATGCCTCTATTTAATTCTCTGTCATGTGAATGGGAAACATAAATATTATATTCCCCTGGCAGAGCTTCAGAACTATGAAGGCAAAGGGCAATCCTCAGCAGGTGAGAAAAAATATCTGCTGGAAAAATAACCAAAATTTGGAAGTCCTTCCCTTGGGTGATATTCAACCATTCAATTGAATAGAACCTATCTATTCTTATCTCATTCCTATTATCATGGCATCCAAGAACCATTACCATTCACTCTTCTTGGTGACTAATGCTGAAACAACCACAGCAAGAGGAAATAGAAAATAAATAAAAAAAATAACTCCAATGCAGATTTTAGTGGAATAAACCCTTCTGGATATGGATGTAAATAATGAGCTTATTTATTCACGCTCCTTAAATTTATTTATTTATTTATTTATTTCAGTTTGCTGAGCTAAGAAAATGAATTATTTTCAAACTGTTGAGGTTAGGAAGGGAAGGTTGGAAGAGGGTGAGTGTTATACAAGGCTTTGCCTCAAACAAATGAAAATCTTTGAGTGAATTATGGTCTGACTAGTTTCTTTTTTAAGACACATCAAGGTATTTCAGTATATGTCAATAAAAGCCCACCTGGAGGAAGAAATTACAGAGCACTGGAAAGAACGCCAAGATTACTCAAGTCTTTGTGTTTTCATTTGTTTTAAATCTGTGTGTTGTTAAAACAAATGTAGAAATTAGCCATATGGGAACTTAGTTTTGGTGCAATATCTTCATCTGTCACCGCATTTGGAAAAAAAGCGCACACACAACAAGATCAGTGGCCAGGGAGGGAGGGTGAGAACAGCACACAAGGAAACAATGCCGAACATATGCACAGGATTTTGACCTCGCAGCATGGTGACTAATGATCATTTCATAAATATTGAAGCTGGGATGGATTCTTATTACTGTAGGGGTACATTTTTAAAGATCGTCTAACAGTTACTGTATAGGAAGGTAGCTCACACCTCTCACTGGGACAACCTGCCCTTCTACTCAGTGTTTCTTACCCAAATGCAAACCACACACTGTTTTCAATTCAAACCTTAGACCCAATCCATGTAAGACAGGGGCTTAATAGCTTTCCAAACTCTCATTTGGCCTCAGTTATACAACCAGCTGACACTGAAAATAATTAATGCCCTTTAGGACTCGCATCTGCTCCTATGGTTCCATGTCAAGGTTTTTAATTGGGCTATTTTGGCATTTGGAGACAATGGCAAGGTGAAATAACCTTTCTTTAATATTTCTGAGGTCAGAAGTTAGTCCTGCCAAAGGTCATCCTTCAGGTTCACAAATGAGTCATTTGTATCACCTAATGCAATCTGTGACTTGCAAATTGCACTGGGAGATGTTCTAGTGCATTAATTAGTCCATGTGGTGAATACTGAATTCATCATTACCAGTGAAGCCTGTGCAGGCGTGCCAATACTCGTTTTGGTGGGCTGCAGCAGCTGATTATATTACATACTCTCCTTCAAACCGTGGCCTTTAATATCAGGCCTTGTTTCCTGCTAAAAGCAAAGACAAGGACAAACCAATACACTCTGGACAGTGCAACATAGAAAATTTACACATCAGGAATTCTTCAAGTGTGCAAGGAGCCACCTCAGCTCATGCATTTGGGTTCTGCATCCCAGACACTGTCTGGGACAGACAGTGTACATCTCCAACCAACACCATTGCTGGACTGTACTCAAGTCAGAAGACAAGTGGAAACTTCAGAAACTGGGCTTAGTTGTCTCCTGCTGATTTGAGCCTAAAGAGTAGTTCTGATTTTTTTTTTTTTTT